>JAYKAV010000666.1:755783-890160 GCA_035582835.1 Phoebastria nigripes
CCAGCGCCGGGCTGCCGGCAGCGGGCCGGGCCGGGCCGGGCCGGGCTTTCCGCCTCCCCCGCCCGCCGGGTGTGCAGGGGCCCCTCCAGGAGCGGGAAGGGAGGCAGCCCCTGCGGGACCCCCCGGAGGGACCAGGGCCGGGGCTGGGACCCACACCCGGCACCAGCCCCGCTCTCCCGAGAGCGGCCCCGTCCCTCGGCTCCCCACGGCCACTCGTGACCGGGGTCTCCCCAGCCCGACCCCGGAGTCCCAGCGGGGAAAAACCGCGGTCCTGCCGAAGAGGGGGACGTGCCCTGCGGGGGGGCGTCGTGGCAGAAGGACTTGGGTTTGGGCTGGGGTTTCCAGGGTGCCCAAACAGGCAGCGTGTGCTGCCGGGGGCCKGGGCCGGCGAGGCGGGTCGGTGTCCGGATTTGGGCCATCTGGTCCCCGCCAGGTCACCTCTGGTAAGCTCTGCCCCTCCCGGTGCGCGGGCAGGCGGGAGCGGGTTCACTGGGGCACGGACCCGAGCMCCCCTCCCCAGCCCACTCCTGTCGCCACCCCCCAAAATGCCAACGAAACTGCCGAGCATTTTCACCCGGGACGTGGTGCACTATGCCCGAGGAGATGCTGACCTGACCCGGGCCGGGGAGCATCCCCCCCGGCCCGGCCCGGCCCTGCCCGGCGAGCATCCCCCGGGAGCAGAAAGAATTCCTGACTCTCCCTGAAAACTGTCGGGTCCCACTCGAGGGGCAACTCCAGCGCTTATACAAATATTTTTCATCCCCGTTTCTTTTGTCTGAGCGGATTTCTGCTGGGTCCGAGGTGACGAGCGGTAAAGAGCAGGGCTGCAGCAACGCGGCTCTCCCGGCCATCGCCGGGGGCAGAGAAAAAAGACCCTCCCCCCAAAACCCCGAGTCCCAACTTGGGAAAAAATAACTAATATTCTAAGGCGACCTTTCCATTTGCTGTAATTACTGCCAAACTCATTCCTCTAAATTAAATGCTGCAAGTGATTTGAATCCTTGTAAAGCAAAAACCAAGTTCCATCGAATTAGTTGTAGCCTGCCTGCTTTCCCCAGTGACTGCATCTATTAACATTATAATCTCAAACACCATTTTTTATGTAACACTATTGTTAGTAAATCAACTCCTCAGGTCCACAGAGACGCTGACCCCTGGCAATTCAGTGAAAGTGTAATTATCTCCCCGAATCTTGGACAGATTTAAGAGATTACATTTCAACTAAATCTATATCAATGCTAATTTTTTCCAGACTCCAGGTGCTAGGCACTCCGAAATGGTGTTTCTGCCCAGTAGAATGGGTTACAAAGAGGAGAGGGCTTGCTGTGTAGAGGGCCAAAAGAAATGAAGCCCCACATAAAATTACACCTATTTTTTGCTACAAAACCTGGTTCTTGTATGGCAAAGTTAAACAAAGCAGCTATGCTAAATTAGCGTTAAATAAAGGCTAGTTTAATGCTCGGTTACAGTCAACTGGTGTATATTTGATGGCTAATTGTCTATCAAAATTAAAAAGAAAAGAACAAATGATTCGTTATAAGAAGGTGTTAAAAGCTTCGACAAAAGGACATTTCACAAATATAATATCTGTGGATGGCGAATTGTCCTTTTGAAGCTTTTTAATGTAGTAAAGGCCTGGGACTCCCTAGATATGGATAATGGGGTGAAACGCGCTCTTTTATTCGGAAAGAGCCTCTTTTAAACCAGTCGCTCTAATAAAACGGCAAGTACAATATTCCGGGAGGAACGGGGACCCGCGTTGCTGTGATTTCCGACGGCCACTTAAATAAATAATGCCTCGGCAGTAAAAAGGCATTTAAATGTTATTTGGTTTGCGCTTAAAGAGACCTAAGCGCCTTCCCGGTGGAGAGCAGCTCTCGCTTGCAAATCAACCGGTATCAGCAGAGAGAAAACAGTATTTGTAGGGACGGGGACGGGGACGGGGACGGGGACGGGGATGGGGACGGATCCTGCTCCGGGTGCCCCGCGACCGGGCGCGGTGCGGGGCCGCCCGCTCCGCATTTATTTCTTTATCAGAGTAATGGGCCAGGAAATATTCGGGGGAAGGCGGGAGCGAGAGAGGGAGAGCAGCAAAAATAAGAGGCAAAAATGGTAAACCCAACCAAAAACCTGTTGTGCGAACTTAATTAAAGAGGATGGCGGCGAAGCGGGCGCTGTGGCAGAGTCAGCTCCGCCGCCTCCGCGGGCGCGGAGCCCTGCGCGGCCGGTCCGCGCGGGGAGGGAGCGGGTCCGCGCCCCCGCGGAGGGCGTGTGGGAGAGCCGGAGCATGCAAAAAAGCCCCGACTAAATCATGCAGCAAGAACGACAAACCGTCTGGAAAATGGACCCATGGAGCAGCAAGAATGTACTTTTTTATCTTTGACAACTTGTGTCCTAAAGAAACTATCTTGAAGATAATTGAAATGATTACAATTCATTGCTGCCTTACTTTGAGTAGGAACAGTCAAATAATGAATTCTTAGTAATACAGCAAAAATTTAATTTACATTACACCACTGCTCGAGGTCCTTTTTTTTTTTTTTTTTTTTTTTTTTTTTTTTTTTCTCTGTTTTTTTTTTGCTTTTTTTATGCCCAGCTTCCCCTAGAAATTCTGTGCTCACACCTAATTCTGTACTTTGTTGCATTATTCATATTTTTTGGGGTTATTTCCCATCCCCTCCTGCCCTTTCTCTTTTAGTAATGGTCTTCTCTGAAACTTCCAGGTGCGAGGCGGGGGCTCTTCTGGAAGGAGAGTACCCCAAGAGGCAAGGAGGGACCCCAAAACTAACCCCAGCAAGGCCAGGGCAGCTGCTGCAGCCGGGCGGCAGAGGAGATGCCCCTGCCCCGCAGCCTGAGCGGACGTTTCGGCTAACCCCCACCTCCCGCAACCGCCGGCTGTGGGAAGGGGGGGGTTAGCCGAAACCTCTGCTCAGGTTGCAATGAGCCTTTGCTGGGCAGGCACGGTCCCCYCCATCAGGGTCTGTCCCACCCGGGGCAGTGGCAATAATTCATTTTTGGAAGCTGTTCTGGGGCTCAGTCCCTCCTTTATTATTATTATTATTATTACTATTACTATTACTATTATCATCATCATCATCACTGTCACTGTCACTGTCACTGTCATCTATTACTATTACTATTACTATTACTATTACTATTACTATTAATTACTATTTTTGCCAGGACAATGTTTCCTAGAAGCCGTAGGGTGTCCCTAGTGATGGGGCGGTTGGCTGGGGTGGTTTTTGCCAGAGCTTTGGGCTGGAGGAGGGCAGCAGGGCTCACCTGCCCTGGGAAATGCGACAGGGCCAGGGTGACCCTCTGCCCCAACATCCCCCTGGTCCCCCCCCAGCTCCCTCCCAGCCTCCCTCGCAGCCATCGGCCATGGTGCTGCCCGGGATGCCCAAGCCCCTTTTCGGCCTCTCGCCTCACAGATTGTGTGGGAGGCAGCCTGCCTTTTAATCCAAGTCAGAAATGGACCAGGATGCATCCTCAATGAAACTAACTGTTTCTAAAAAAAAGACCATCTGGTAATTGTCTTCCTTTAGATCTTCCCTTAATTATGCTTTTAATTAAAGATGGTTCAAGGCATTGGACCACATGAAGGGCAGTAATTACAAATTACATTACAAACCCAACAGATGTAGCTCTATCTGCTGGGAAAAAGGTACCGGAATAAAATTTGACTAAACTTTAGGATAAATTAATCTGCTGCCTTGAGAACAGAAGCACATTTTTTATTATGCAGACTCTAGCCAGGATTTAAGTTCTCTGTCATGATTGTTTTCATATTTCTTTGACATCTATTGATTTGGAGGCAGCTGCAAGGCTTTGTCACAAGAGAGAAGAGCAGTCACAATATATTAGCTTGATGGCATAACTCGAATATGAGTAGGAAGGATAGAAACATGACAGGGAGCCACGTGACCGAGTGATGGGTCTCCAACAAAATAAAGAAATTAATTTTTAATAAAAAGCTTTAAAAATACCACAGCTAGTGCAACAGCGAGGGGAATGACTGAACTTGTTAATTATCAAGCGTTGGAGCCTCTGAAATTTACCCCTGAAGACTAGGAGGGGGCAGGCTTTTAATTTCCAGTTAGGACTTGTGCACTGGGCAGAAGTCACAAGGAGCAAAGCCCCCGCAAAGGGCGCGGAGCCCACCCTACCCCAGGAGCCAGCCCCTGCCTGGGGCCACCACGGCAGGGCTCCCTTTCCCCGCCATGCGCTGGAAACGAGCATCCCGTTTTGCCCATGATCCGCTCAGAGGCAAAACTCCGAAACCCCAAGTGGAGTTAATGTAAATCCCCCTCGGTGAGCGGATGCAAAGCAATGCAGACCCGATAGCCTCTGTAATGAGGGAARGCAGTGTAGGCTCAAAGATTTCCAGAGGGAATATCGCCCCACTAATCTGTGGTCACTGATGGCTCCGGATAAGCTACTTATAATGCATATTGCAGGGCTGCAGGAATACAGGCGTATGAACTCTTTTAAAATGACCTGGTTTGCAGAGGCCGACTGGCACACTGGGAGGAGATCAAGAAATTACGGGTGTAAGGGTTTACAAAACCCAGTTCTGGTTCAGCGGATAAAGACATCATTGATGATCAAGGGGCTGTTTTTAAGTCTACCTCCAGTTCAAAGTATGCGCCTCTCCTGCGTTTTGCCAAAATCCTGTGCTAAATGTGTAACTGGGAGCTCAAAGTATTTGAGCAGGTTTGGGCAAGGTARCAGAATTTCCCTGTCTGGGGGAGGCTGTTTGTTAAAAGCAGTCATTGAAGTCAAGCTGGGGAGCAGGGACAGTGAGGATTCACATGTCAGACGCTCCATCAGACCATTAAAAAGAAATTAAGTTGGGACGTTTCGTCTTCCCGTCTCTGAACTCCACTTCTGTGGGAAAAGCATAACAAAAATCCAGCCAGCACCTTAACGTGGGGGTGAGGCTGTCTCCCCTTCAAGCTGCAACACAGTCTGCGAYGCCTTCGGCGTCTCTCGAAGATGAAATTGGACACAGGAGACTTTGGGTGCGAGGCTGCTCAGAGTTCACCCTTTTTGCCTGCAAACGCTTGCACCTACACCCCCCGAGACCCTACTGACTGTGGGAGCCGTGCACGGGCACCCCGAGTGCTCAGACTAAGTGCATGCGTGGTCGTATCATGTCTCTGGCTTGCCTTTTACACATGTAGACGCAAACGGTGATGCTCTTCCACCCTTTCTCAGGCATGATTTCCAGCATGCCTCTGCTTAGCTGAGCACAACGAGACCTGGCCCGGAAGACGCCGCAGCACAAACCAAAGACAGATTAACGCACACGCACACCCCTTGCACCTGACCTCGGCTATACATTCACACTTTCACGCTCCCTCTGTTAATAGTGTCACATTTTTTTCTTTTTGAGGAGCACTAACCCCTGTGAGCGTCTAACCTGTTTTCCTACTAATTTCTGGATTTCATCTTGCGTGTGGTGGAGAAACTGGAACAGCTCCTCGTGGCTTCTCGGGGCCCTCGTGTCAGGAAGGTAGTTATTTGGACAGACCTCTTTAATCAGCCGACTCTGGGTTTCCAGTGATACTGTAATTTATGATTGCCAAGTGTCAGTAGGTATGGTTACACAGCTACAAYGGGCAACACATTACAGCTCCTAGACTCTCATTTCATTTTAAAATGAGCAAACATAACACTCCTCTATTTGTTCAAATTTTAGCCCTGTATTTTGC
This sequence comes from Phoebastria nigripes, assembly GCA_035582835.1. Classification (NCBI taxonomy): domain Eukaryota; kingdom Metazoa; phylum Chordata; class Aves; order Procellariiformes; family Diomedeidae; genus Phoebastria; species Phoebastria nigripes. The sequence goes on from JAYKAV010000666.1 coordinate 761,501, forward strand.
GATCGTTTCCCGCTTTCTAAAAGTGACCCTGATGACAAAATTCCATATCAGAAATACAGAATAATTTCAGGTTTAAAAATTGTGTTACTGTGAAAATTACATATGTTATCCAGGAAAACCTATGTCTATAATATAACTAGTCAATATAAGATTATAGATCTTCCTGAAAAGCTCATGCTGCTTATTTATAGAAACATTTTTATGTCTTTGCATATCAGCAAACAAAAACTTTTGCCCCAAATTGCAATAGTGCTTTTAAATCAGATTCACTATAGAATATAGATTTACTTAAATATATTTATATTCTATATTTATATTTATATATTATATGTATATTCTATATTTATATTCTATGTAGAATATATAAATATATAAATATAAAAATATAAATATATGAACATATTTAAATAAATCCATATATAGAATATATTTATATTATATATGGAATATATAGAAATATAATCTAGATTTCTATAATACTTCATTTCTTTGTGATTCAATTGCTCTGCCCATGGTCCCATGTGTCGCCATTCAGAAATGATGCAATGTGCTACCGGACAAATGTTTCTTTGTGAAATATGTGAAAGACTACAGATGTTTCACTGCTCTGCTGGGTAAATCTCAGACCCTTTTTGGTGACGTGGTCTGTACTTGTTTACATAGCAAGTAAGCAAGTCAGGCGTGCTTTTCTTTCGAGTTGCAGGACTCACCAGATAGAAGGTTAAAGCCATATATACAGCTCTATGGTTAAAGCCATATGTACAGCTCTAAGGTTAAAGCCATAGATACAGCTCTGGCTTTCCCATTTCTCATCCAAAGCTTGCTGACGTGATGGACAAATTCCCAGGTCCACGTGATACAGTCACTAGGCTGAAATCACAGCTTGCACAGTGCACGATGGTGTTTATATCAATAACTGAATACCGCAGGTTTTAATTCTATTCTTCTTTCACGATCAATACTAAGCACATTTTTTTTCCCATTATTGTCTAAAATTGAGCTTTTTCTTGAAAAATGAGAGTCCTTATAGCTATTTAGTGTGGAGAATGTACAGTTTTATATATGAATTACCTGGTTCTGGAGGTCTGCCCAGTATGTTGGGTAGGGATTGAAAGCAGACAGCAAACCAAGTATGTGGAAGAGTCTGTGTCTTTAACGGCGTATCTCACAGCCACAATCGCTATTCACGTGTGAATCGTATTTCATGCAGTAATGATGTTGCATAAACTAGCAGTTTCAGAGGTGTAGAGTAGATGCAATAATGTCAGCCTTTTTYGGCGCAGAAGAGCACGTTCTCTGGAGTTTCTCTGAGCCGATGTTGTCTGCGGAGGGTCATGAATTGGGAATGTCCACACTATTCACAGCGGGAAAACCCAGCTCTGCAGGTCTGTCTAAGCAACCAGAAAAATCCTTCTGTCAGGCTGTCATGCACTTTGTGAGGCCATGCTTTTAAACATGCACATAGATGGAATATTGTAATTTTTCTCCATTTTTTTTGAGACGGATTGTCTCAATAACACGTCATCATAGTAAACAAAGGGTGAGAAAATACTCTCTCCAAACAGAACAGAAGCAAATTTAACACTTCCAAAAAGCACTGACTATTACTTTCCTGGGCATAGCGATGTCACATTTTTAAGGTGTAATATTTTGGAGTTCAGTCCCTATTAGACATTTGTGTTAGGCATTGTATTTGGGGTATACCTTGCTCAGTGGTAGCAACTTCATCCATAGCGGGTCAGATATTGCAGGCTTTCCATGGAGACTGGAAAACTGCCCATTCTGCACCTCTGCCAGTGTGTTCTTTCCAGATAGGTTTGGGAATAGATTACAATTTGGGTAAAGAAAGAATATATATTGATATATTCATCTTAGAGTAAGTGGGGAAAGCTTGAAGCTGCTATGGTGTTTGGAATGACAGAAATAGTCCCTGGGGACAATACCAGGGTGTTTGTGGGGATTCCTACTAATTCCAGGGTATATTTATTACATGTCTTTTCAGTGTAATACCCAAATACCTCGTCTGTGTGTGTATTAGATCTTAAAGATTAACTGAAATCTGAACATTTCTTCATACATTTTTACTTTTTCTGATTAATTTCAAATTGAGATATTCAAGATGTTGTTAGGAACTTTTCCCTGCTGTCTTTAGCAAATTATTCCGTTGTCCTTAGCCAGCGAGTTGCAAACCATTTCTTGTAAACATTTGCATTGCATTGAAGTTCAGTTACATAAAACATTGTGTAAGTGTGTACGTCTGGAGGACTCTGTGTGTGTGTGCATTCACACACCTATAGACAATTTTCTGGGTCTCTCAGAAGAGAATATTTCTTTTTGTTACAAGGACACATTTATCTGTATACAATCTGTTGTGGGGCAAGTATTTCAAAGGGATAACACTACACATACAAACTCCAGATAAAGATACAGCAGGACAATATTTTTTCTGTACAGTTTATGTCCATTCTACAAACAAGATTTACTGATTGGCGCTGAGAGCCAAATGCTTCCCTCACATCACCACACCAGCAAACCCCATCGGGAATGGTACCTACGCCTGTACAATACAAGTGGATTCCAAAAGAAGGCACATTTGGGGCAAAGCAGGAACGTTCACAAATATTGAAACTGTTCTCCTTTTCTTGTCTTAAACACGAAAATGAAGTTGGTCTGTCTGCAAGTACCTGGCTGTTAATTAGTGGTGTCCACCACAGTTGGGTTTTGCAGGACCCACACGTGGTCCTGAGCCTCCTCAGCTGGGCAGCAGCAGAGCACACTCTGCTTACATTAACTTTTACACGGTTTTCCCCAGTGAAATCGGAAATCCAAAAGCAAACCTCATCACTCAGGGACAATGTATAGATTTGTCACGGTCCTTGGAGGACTGAGAATCCTAAAATCAATGACTGGATTACACTGATCCGTATTTGTCTCATCTGCGAAAGATACAGTATTGATAGGTTGCTTCATTTTACCGAATTGTTTCAGATCACCATGTGGGAAGGTACAGTGGAACGGTAATTACATTTTCTGGTGTGAGAAATACTTCTTAAGGAAGCTGAAGCCACGGCATTTGATGTGGCTGTAAATTGCTGCTACCTCCTGCAACATGTCTGAGCATACATTTGATTACGATATCACTGTGCTACATAAGTTTTTGCATGGATGGAGAGACACATACAAGCATATGTGTGTGTGGGCAGGGAGACAGAGACTTTCCTGGAGATTTCAAATATTTGATGCTGCTGTTTCACTACTGATTTCTCCAGGTACACATACCCAGTTAATACTAAATACTGTGATGTGTAAAATCCCATGAATAGTGAAATCAGTAGGACTATTAGGACATTAAAAAAAAAATCAGGACTGTAATATTTTATGTTATGTTTTACGAGAAGTAGGATTTTACATTACCAGAAATAGTTGGGTTTTGGGGAGTAAGGGGGTTGTGGCCTGGGTATAAATTGCTTTTTAGAGCTGATATTGTTAAATCCAAAGAGTTAGAGGATACAGAGCAGCGAGCAATTGCTACATGCATCAAACAGAGATCCATATTGATCTAAATAATATGTGATTAATACTAACCACATCTGGCAGAAGTGTGCATCATAGCCTAAAGCCAGATTTACACCTAGATGTGAAAACTAGAGACTAAAGCGCATGGAGGAAAGCTTAGCCTCTCTGAGGCCAATGGAAGTTTAGCCATTGCCCTCTCCTTTCCCTGTCTGCTGCTTGATGTTTTACTGCAGACATCACTTACTCGACCCACAATCTGCAGGTAAGAGGAAAGAGATATGACTCAGATATTGCAAATTTTGCAGATTTTGCAGATTTTGCAGATTTTGCACTTGGATGTCCAGGTTTTCCAGACAATAATGTGTTTTTCTAAGGGTTTTTCATGAAGTCCCAGTATCCTGCGTGATTTCTCTCTGAGTCACATTCTGAATCCCCCTATTTAAACAAAAATCTCCCCTTTACTGTCAGATTTTGACTAACAGCCGTAACATCCTCAGATGGTTGTTTCAAAATCTGCTGTACAGTTTGTGCACAAACGTGCAGCTTGCATTCGTGAATAAGTGTGTGTCCCAGGCTCTTAAATTCATGAGGGTGCAACGGATGCTCAGGCACATCAGTAGGTGTTGAAATTCTTAGATAATAAGGAATTTACAGCAGCTTTATAATTGATTTTTTTTTCTTGTTTTCAGCCGTGTCCTTAGCGATGACTATTGCACATAGCCATATTCTTTGCGTATTTGGAGGAGTAAATTAAGCATCTATGTTACATGCACATCTCTTGGAGCCTATGCCTGAAGCAAGATAAAAAAAGGATCTAAAATCAAGGGAGTGCTACATTTTCCCTAAAAATATTATCCAAAGAACGAAGCTGATACAAATAGCGTGCTTTAGAGTAAATAGGTATAACCGAATTCATTACTTTTAGATACCACTGTAGCTGTTTCAGTTTGAATCAAACCAAATCACTGAAAAAAGCTGTGGTAAAGGGAGGAACCATCAGTGAGGAAGAATAGACATTCAGAGAGAGGAGAGTCTAATGAAAGGAAACCCAATATTGACAGATTATGTAGAGCAGAAGGAGATGGGGTAGAAAAACGCACTCAAACACAGACAGAAATATGCTGTTTAACAGGAGGGGACAGCTACGTAAGCCAGCTCCAAATTGCGTGATTTGCCCTTCCCCTAAAACGTAAAGCAAGCTCTCTTTAATGCGCAAAACCTTCTGGAGCCCTGAATTCTTGGAGCGAAAGGGTGCAATGGGAACAAACGCAGAGCCTTCAGCAAGCTCTGAGCCGCGTACAGCCCACCTGCCTGCACCCCGGGCTGGCACTTCTTTGCGGGTCCCACAGATCCAGTTAGGTTTTGTTTGGACATGAGGTGCTGCCCGACACCCATCCGACAGCGCAAGGGTGACCCAGCCAGGCTTTAAGACAATTTCTTTGTAATTTGTCCCTGAGACAGTGTTTGCTGCAGTGTGGTGACGGTCCTTGAGGGGTGTTTCTACAGACCCTGCTCCTAAAAATATTCCGTATGTGCTTTCGCAAGGGATTTCACCGGGGTTCTGAGCTTCCTTGCTGTACGCAGAGTTAAGACTCAGCCTGAATCTTTGCAGGCTCAGGGATCTGTATCTTAATAATAAAGCGGTATCCATGGATGTAACTGATTTTTGGTTAAGAAAAATCTTTGTATATCACATCTAATGAATGTGTGGTTATGGTAACAACAGAGCAAAGCAGCCCTTGCATTAGAGCTTAGAAATGAATTGGACTCAGTTAGGTTCAATATGCTGTTTTGCAAATGAATTTTGTCTCATGTTACATGAAACAAATTTATTTTACTGATATGAGATACTCCGAAGTAATAAAGACTTTCCCAGTATCTGGCGCTTGCTTAATACTAGTAATTTATGTTGATTGTGTGCACTCTGCTTTTAACCACTATTCAGCCATCTATAAATCAACCACCTGAGGAAATTCATTGAGAAAACTGCAGAAATGCATTTTTGAGCACAAATCCCTCACTCAGTAAAAYGTTGAAGTTTTGCTAAGTGGATTTTGCCTCCAGGAATAAAACATTGCACGTATTAGTTTTGCACATTTTTAATTATATTTCATTGCCCAGCAAAGCATATCCGCAAATATCCTCATGTATATAGAGAGTTGGTATCGCGGCAGAGCAGGTCTGTGCCTGTGTCTGAAGGGGTCACTGAAAACTAAACGTGCAAGTTCCCACATGGCAGCATAAGCCCGCCGAATATTAACAGCAGTTTATATAGGCTGCTTCAGTGCAGAGCAGATGTAGCAAAAAAGTCTTCCAGCTTGCACATAAGCAGTAAAAATACAGAAAAATATTACAGAGACAGCAACTGCTTTTGAAACATTAACGTCATGGTCACAGTCATGTAATCATTTTGGAAGGCTCTTTGGCAATAGGTTCATAATATGGATTAAAAGCCAGAAAAATGCAGTGTTAAATAGTGTGGCTGTACTCTCCCAAGCACAAACCAAGGCATCAAATACCAGGAAAACACACCGTTACACTCCAAGCATTTTTTTATCAAGGCAAGAAGGTATTCGTTGATGCTCAGTGTCCAGGACCCTCTTGAAACCCTCGTGCCTGATTTTCAGAAGCTTTGTACCCCTGCCCCTGGGAAGGGGAGAGGCTCTGGATCAGGCCCTGCACGAATGCTCCCGCAAACTGTTAAGCACTGGCAATTTTTGTTTGCTGTAAAAGCTTGACACGTGTGTGTGTGTGTGTGTGTGTGTGTGTGTGTGTAAAAAGCGTAACGGAATAAAGGAAAACCCAGATGCTGTCTCAAAATTGTAAAGTGATTTTCTAAGTTATTTTCACTCGTATCTGCAAAATATGATCAAAATATTAGCTGCATAGTGCAATAAGAAAGGGAAAAGATCAGCCTTGGAAGGTCTTAGACTCATTAATGATTTCCTCTGGCAACAAGAAAACCTACCCACACCTCCAACTTTAGGAAGAGCAAATACACTCACAGAAATCCCCAGTAGTCTCTGCCCTGAAGCCAGCTTCTTAACTTTAGGATCACTTTTATTTAAGTTTCTTACACTTCAGCAAAATGCAGCAGAGCTTGACAAATCCATTTTGCAAGACAAAGTCTGCTACGACTTGTTTTCTTTCTGGTTTTGAAATGGGAACGCAGTGAAAAGCATTCCTAAAAAAAAAAATTTTTTTCACCACAGTCAAGCTAAATTTTACAGGGACTGTAGCACACCATGCTGTACACCGGGAGATATTGGCGTTGGTTAATAAGCAGCGTTGTTAAAAATCCTTGTATACATTTCAGGTGCAGTTCAGTTATTTGGGCTTACAGATTTTACCTTCTTAGGCAAAAAAAAAGATTTTATTTTGGAAATAAGATTTTTTTAAATGCAAAGTTACAATTAGTTTTTGAATAGCAAGAAATGATTATTAGAAACTAACAAATTCTGTCAGGACCTTGAAATTATAAGTATGCACTGAACTGGATCGCTCATTTTAATCTCTGGTGTCTTTGACTTCACTAAGTAGGTCAGACCAGCAGCGAGTACAGATGTCATAAGATAAGGTTAAAAATCCAAGAAAAATACGGAAAATATGTGATCCCCGAACTCTGCAACTCAATGAATACTTAAAAACTCTCAAACCCTTTCTTGGGTAAGAAGCGATAGCTGCAGAAGGTCTAAGTACAATTTTCTTCTAAAGAAACAATTCAGAGACAGTTGTTGGTGGCAGAGGCCATCTAAGGAGAAATGAGATTATATATGTGTTCATTAGGACTGTCCTTATTTCACACAGGGGGTTGTCTGCAGACAGTGGGGCAGGTCAGGCAGGACAGAGATGTGTCCTTGCGAGTTCCCGTCCTGAACCGCAGAACTGCGCTTGAACAGCAGGAGCCATCTCAGTCATCCCTGGGAAAAGGCATTTGGGGCTCCTTTCTGGTTTAGGCTACCAAATGCTATGAGGAGCTTCACAAAAAATGACTTATTGCATTGGTGCTGCACAAAAATATCCCAAATACATACTGTGCCCGCCCTCGGGTGTCTGGGATCGTGGTAGCTGAAATGGGGGCTGGGGTGCAAGACGGTGCTGGGGATGTGCCCAGCCTGGGAGGGTGCGGAGTTTGCACCCCAGCCTCGCAGCGCTGCCCACTGCGGGGACAGGGTGTGACGGGGGTAGGCAAGTCCCGAGATGTGACCTGGGTTTGCATGTCCTGAGATGTGACCAGGGATGGCATGTGCCGTGATGCGGTTGAGAGCAGCAACTGCCCAGGGGCAGGGCTGGGGCCAGGAGGGGGCAAGGGCGATACCTGAGTCACGCGGGTGTCACCGTGTCACCTTGGTCTGCTGGCTCCAGCGGGTACAGGGGTGCAGCCCAGGCACTGCCCTTCCCACGGGAGTTCCCGGGCACCGCAGGGCACCGCTGCAAGGTGGCATCTGGGCAGGTGGCATCGGCCCTGGCTGCCTGGAGGTGTCCCCGGCTGGGGGACAAGAGGGTGGTGCCAGGAATTAATATGCACAAATAATTCGTAAGGAGACTTAGACCATGAGGGAGCTGATTCAAACCTGCAGAGGGTCTAGGCAGGGAGAAACGTGCCCAGGCGAGCGCTGGCCTGTGGACACGATGCTGCTTAGACTGGCCGCAGCGGCTGCTGCCTCACCTTGCCTTCTGAAGTGGTTAGGCAGTGCCCTTTCTTAAGATTGTGGAAAGACTATAAAACCAGCACATTTAGGGGTTCCCTCTGTCTCCTACTTCTTGAGGTTTCCTCCCCAGTCAGATGGACTGGAAGTGTATCTCTGAACGAAAACCGAGCTGCTCACAGAAGGGCCTGACCCCCAACAGCAGCAAGTTCCACCCAGCTCCTGAAAACCCGCCAGAGCCAGCAGCACCGGCAGCTTGGGAAGAGGCTGGCGTTTGTGCTGGAGCGCTACCCTGTGCCGGGAGCATCCCGGTGCTTCAGGGGGGGTTTCCTCAATCTTTCACCTTCCCGCGCTAGATGCAGATGTGGGATGTGGGAGATGCTGATGTGGGATGCTGGTGGGGGATGTTGATGTGTAGCGAGGGAGCTGGGATGCATCCTGCCCATGTAATGCCACACGCTGAGGCTGGCCATTGCTCCCTGAGGCTGGAGGAGGCCTTTGGGGAGGATGCCCTGAACTGGGACTGACCCTGCAATGTAGACCTGCAATGTCACAGCCACCAGCAGCAGTGGGGAGGCTGCAGGCAGCAGCGAGCCTTTCCCAGGGCCTGGCTTTGCCCGATCCTCTGCCGTGAGCCCGGTTTCGGCTGTTGCTGTAGTGGGAGCAGGCGTGAGTCCAGGACGCCCAGGCTGTCACCCCGGTTCGCTCTTACTGCAGTGCTCGCTGCCGCCTGCCAAGCGAGCGGCATAGGGGAGACAGCGGATAATGTGCTGTATTGTGCTCTCCCAGCACCTTTTTCTCTTCCACAATCTAACCATTGTGCGCATTTTATCGCGATTAAACTCCAGATGAACATCAAAGGGAAAGAAGTTCATCAAAACAGGAATGAAACAAAAGGCTTTTAAACCACGGTTATTGTGCACCAAGCAATGCTTTTCAAAGGCAGAAAAGTTCACGTTAAATATAGACTACCTTACTGGCACTGCTTTAATGGTGAGAACACCCAAGCAGCCCTCAGTGCCATCCGGCAGCCGTACTTGTTGCTGGAGCTATTACAGCAAATCCCTCTCCGTTTTCGAGGCTCTGTCATGTGTGGGTGCCGGAGCTGGCCGAGGCCACTGGTGTGCAGGGAACAGCCAGCAACGGCCTGGGAAAGCACATGCTTTATTCATACAAGTGAGTGGCACTTTTTTGCTCAAAATATAAATAGTGAATGTTTTTTTCTAATGAAGTGCTCTCTAATGACAGTTGGGAGACTTTGCTTTTCCCAAGGTATAAACGCTGGGAACTCAAATAACTAGCAATAGTTTTGCAATTTACAATCATGTTTATAAGCTATAAACTGTGTAAAATGTACTGGCTGCTAGAGAATTTTAAAATCCGGTTGCAGCTCATGCACAAGCTCATTTTTTTTTACTAAAAAGCAAAAAAAGAACTAGTGGGAGATGGGGTGAGGGAAGGGCTGGTTATGTGACTAGTACTTCTTGCCCGGGGAAGGCAGAGCGCGTCTCCTTAGGAAGAAGTCCATTAGCTAATGTCACGTTCCAAGAGCGAGCCCGAGGTCTGATCCAAAGTCCCTGGCATCTGGGACAAAAACCAGCTGCTGTTTTCAATAGGATTTTAAACTCACAGATAAATATTTATTACTCACTTGATTACTTACTTCTTCCCTTAAACCGGGACATTTTTTTGTTAAGACAAGTTGATGTCTTCCCGTTTCCCATTCTAATAATTGCTCCAGTGARAGAAAGCACAACAAAGTGGAGCAGAAGGTGAGAAATGTTTCAGCCCGCAGTGAAGGGAGTGAATAAAACTCATAGTCTCGGAGACAATAAAGGATTTTTTTCTAATATCTGTGGAGAAATATATTGTTTATGGATTTGGAGAGCTAGATCATGGGAAAAAAAAAGAATATGCCCCTTATTTATCAGCTCTGCAATCACCGAGCATGCCAAACTCCTGTTGAGGTGATGCTCATTTTGTGCCAGAGAGAGAGCATATGGCACAAAGCAATTTTCATTTTCAACTCTAGGTAAAAAGTTTGTTACCATGGGCTTACACAGGGATCGATTTATTCACCCCAAAAGTGGAAGCCTGAGGCTGATGGGCTGTAAGGTCTGTTTTGGGGGGTGGGTACAGGCCACTATCTCTGTTAAACCTATAAAGCAAAAGGTTTTGTAGGCAGAGTGAGTACATTTGTTTATCTAAAACAACACCCCTGCTATTAGTAGCCAGAAAAACTGAAGGCAACAAATACAAACAAATATCAGAGAGGGAAAAAAGCCTCTTAAAGTYGTGTAATATCAAAGCCAGCCATGCCCTCTCCACTAGCTTATTTTTAAAAGTGACCCATCCAGGGAATATATGTGCCAAAGAAGTCCACGGGCTGAGGGTATTATGTGGTGTGATCCAGACAAAGAGGATATTTTTTTGTAAGTCCATATAAAGCTGAACGCAAAGATAATCCACAGCTCCAGAAAGCCTGCAGGTTGCTACAAAAACCCCAAGAAAGCCTCTGCAAGAAGGGGTAAACAATTAACACAAATTTTAAATCAATGCACTGTCACCTTAATAGCCAGTGAAGTCAGCTAAGACGGGTGTAATATGATGAGACAGTTTAATTCTTGTTATGACATTAGCTGCAGACTTTTACAACAGCTGAAAATGCTGGAGTGAGAAGAGTTTCCAATTATCACTGAGCTATGATACACAACTCTGGATTAGACCGAGGCATGAACAAGGGCTCCTCAGCCTGACAAGCAACATGCAACAAAAGCCGCAGAAGTTTCCGAAATCCGATGAAGATATTTTCCCTTCTCTCCTCTTGCTGATACGCTTCTGAAAAGGTTTATTTCAGATAAAATAAGGCCATTTTTAAGAGCCTAGCAGTGAAACCAGCTCCCGAGCTGTGTGTGGTACAGTATTGTATATCATAAATCCGTACATCCAGGAGGTGAACCGAACCAATCTGAAGCGATTCTGTTTTCCCAGCATTAAGCTTCAAAAAATTAAAAGTCACCCAGGCTTGAAGCGCAGATAGACAGGTAATAAGCCATGACAGCACTTCACGGGAATCCGCAGGAATAGGCAAGTAGGTCTGGGTGTCAGCCATATAAATATGATCATCAGACCCAAAGCTCCGAATAATACCGCCAAGTGTGAGCATGTCAATATTAAAGGCAAGCGGGCTGTGAACAGGAGCCTGAGGCAGCGGCGAGTTTAGCCGATGGCCTGCCGGCCGGGGAGGCTGCACCCTTTCCCCAGAGAGGGGCTAAGCCGGTCTGAAAATGCAGATCCCTGAGCTGAGAATGGGCTGTAACTCACACGCCGGCGGGAAGGCTCTCCTTCTGGGTAACATGGAGCTGTGCTCACCGGCAGGGGATTTTTTTTTCATGTTTTGGGATGGTTTTGCCCCAGTTTTATTTCACAGCTTGTTTTTGACCTCTTTTTTTTTGTCAACCTCGCAAGAACGACACTCCTCCTGGACCCTGCGTACGGAGAAGGATTTGTCACGCCAAACCATGCACCTCCTTCACGGCTTTTGTCAGCCTCTCAGGGGCATTTGCAAACATGGGAAGTAGCTGGGAGGTTTGAAATAGCGACTCTTTAATCCAAAGATGGCCCGGTTTGTATTGCTCATGTCATGTTGCTTTGCCTTTTTTAATATTGCTTTTGGAAAAATGGGTCACGGTTTCCTTTTCAGATCGTACAGAGAGAAATCATTTTGTCAGGCCTCCCCCTGTACAGTGCTTCTGGGTTTCCTCCATGTTATTTCCTTTAGCTGAGAATATAGGGTCTAGAATGGAAAAAAGTAGTCTGGTAAGAAGATAACTGGGGAAAGCCCCACCCTGAGCTGGAAAAGGTCTTTGCTGAAAAATAAGTTATAATTCACTAAAATGCCTTTTCCACTCTCACAAAAGCCCCGTGAGTGCTCCACATTCACCGATTATATCCCAGAAGTCTCCCCCCACCCGCAGCTGGGTAAGGCCTTCGCTGAAAAATAAGTCATCTCTCTCTAAAATGCCTTTCCCCACTCTTTTAAAAGCCCCATGAGTGTTCACAGAAGTCACCCCGGGTGGCCTGGACCCCAGAGAGCAGCAAGGGTCCTGCTGCCTGGGGTGCTGCGGGGTGCTGTCTGGCAGCAGGCAAGGGAAAAGAGGATTCCCCAGGGGGAGAAAAGCTGAAACTCCACTCAACCCCCCCAAATCCTAGCAGGGGAGACCTGTCTGAAGTCAGTCTTTGTTTCTTCTTTTTCAGCAGTCTTTATTTGGCAACTCATTTTTAAAAAGGTTGACCCAAAAAGTCGCTGTGTCATGCAGTACCTTATTCTGCATGATAAGGTAAGATAATTACTCATTAAAACGGTTGGCTTTTGACCTCCTCCCCTCCCTGGTGAACGAATAAATAAATAAATACGCTTGAATATGTTCTGGAAATGCGCTTTCTGCTATTTGCAAAGCAGAAAGGAAAGCTTTGGGTCTGGCATGCGCCGCCCTCTCCCAGCCGCTCCGGGGGCCAGGGGGCAGCTGAGGGGTGGCCAAGGGGCGGCCGAGAGGCGATCGAGGAGTGGCTGAGGGGTGGTCAAGGGGCACCCGTCCCCTTGCAGGTGCCCCGTGTCCTGCGAAACACTCCTTACCTGCTTGGCTCTGCGCTCAGCCCCTTCACACGCAGTTTCATTACCCYGGTGCAGCCCACAAAACTCTCACTTCAGGATGTCACTTGCTGTCTGCTCCTCTCCCAGAAATTCACCTCCAGCTTTTTTATTTTGCGATGCCAAATCCCCGGAGTGAAAAGGGACTTTCATGCCTTTATATGGAATTGCAAACCTGTATTAAGCCTCAAAAGATGGTTTTATCAAAAAATCTCGACAGCTGCCAACTTCCCTAAATCCCAAACTATCATTACGCATTTAGTCTTAGACAGGGGATTTTTCTGGATCTTCCCTCCTGACCCAATGATAAAGCCAAGTTGGTTTGAGATTGAAGATTCATTTATCTCTCCTTGGCAATTATCTCTATTACTGCCCACAATCCTTCCCAATCTTTTTAAACAACATCCTGCTATTAAAGCCACTTGGCAAGCATTTAAAGCCCTGGGATAAGTTAACCATGCACAAAATATCCCACTCGGGGAAGGATCCAGCTATAAAAATAAATGGTTTACGTTCCGAAGGCCATGGTTCAGGATGGGTATTCTTCATTTGTGAAGAGAGGTCATCATTGCTGACAATAAAATTATGTAGGACCTGATCCTCCCCCACTGAGCTCAATAGCAAAATCCCTCCTGATTTCAATGGTGTTTTCCGGGGTCAGTCGCCGGGAAAGCCGACATTCCACAAAGTTGCTGAAAATCTATAATTGGATATATTAAGAGGGCTTTCAAAGAGATGTCAGATTTGGAGGCTTAGCATAAACCGTGCTGCAAAGGGGATCATTTTGTATAACCAAATCGATAAAGCTTTTTTTTTAACGTTACTTTTCTACTTGATCCCTGATGGTGGAAAAGCTTAGCTCTGGAGACGCACCATCAGCACGGAGGAGGTGCCGGGGGCCTGGCTGGAGGGTGAGCCACCGCCCGGTGGGAAAGATCCTGCCAAGTGACCTGGTGTAAGCTGCCAATGTGAGGGGTGTAATCCTGCAAGCGTTTGATCCAGTGGCTTTGCTTACACTATAGAGGTAACTCGTGCGTGTAAGTACTGGAATACCGAGCCCTTATTTTCATGGGGTTGCTGGTCTCTTGTCACAACACATCTCTTTGGGAGATATGATTGAGAGTTTTGATGAATTTTGCCATGCCTTACATGTCTATATTTAGTAAAATGAAGCTTAGTTTGTGTCTTTGGAACAAGATATGGCTTTATCCCCCAAATGCATTTTTTTAACTCACGAGCTGTACTTCAAAGTGTTCTTTAACGCCACTTTGAAAATGCTCATTGGTAGCTCTTTAGGAACTGGAAATCTTCCATTTCTACTTACATGGTGCTTTTCTGGCTGACGAGCATTGTTTTCCCTTTGGTTCTCAAGTGGAGAAAGGGCTGCTTGGCCTTTGGAGCGGCTGTGCTGGGCAGGGCAGGCCCAGGGACGGCAGCCTCATGGCAATGAGCACTGATGTGCCCAAGGGGCTCCCCCACCACAGGACCCCAGGGCAGGGACACTGGCATGGGGTTTGCACGAGGTTGCTTCACCCTTGCAGCAGCCTGATTTATAAACGTGTGCAGGTCATCTCCCCTCCAGGGGCCCCGCGCCATGTGCCCCAGTCATGCGGTTGGGAATGGGGAGCATCCACAGCTCCCGCAGGTGACGCTGCCATCGCTGCCACTGGGACCTGCCCCAGGTCCCCTCTGTGGTTCAATCAAGTCCCCTCTCTGGTTCAATCACACTTTCCCATTGTTTCTCTTTCCCTACCGTGTCGGTGAAGCAGCCCTCCATGGGGCCACAGTCACAAAGCTTGCTCCTCGTTCCTAGAGAGCTTGGTTTTTTTTTTTTTCCCTTTCCTTTTCAGTGAAAGCTGAAATTCAGCAGAAACTGATGAGACCACCATGGAGAAACGCTGGTTCACCGCACTGGCTGGTACCAGCTTGATCTGGCTCCGGCTCCGGGATGTGCAGCCTACAGACACAGTAATGAAAAGAAATATTCTGAAAAGGATGAGTCAGCTGGAGGCCGGTGGGGAGAGCGTGCGGGATCTGACTGGAATTTAAAAAGTTATGAGGCTACGTGTTGTTTTGAGCCCTGCCAGCGGAGAAACTCATACATGCGAAATGCTTTGTCATCTGGCATAATTATGTTACTTTGCTGATTAGCTGGTAAACTCTTTTCAAAATGTTTTTAGACAATAGTAAGTTCATGAAATATAAAAACTTCCTGCTGACACCGCCGACAAGGGTCTGCTTTACACGTTATTCTGAACTGTCTTCCCCAGACCCCGCCAGACTATTGAATAGCCATGAAATTGTTCTCTTACTATGTATTAGATGACTTACCCATTAAAACAGCTGAGGTAGCTTCACACCTTCACTTCTGTGCTGTAAGTACATCTACACTGATGTGAGCTGTGGGTACACTCACACTCGTAGTGCAAAACCTATTTCTGCACTTTATTTTTGTACATTTGCACTGATCCGGGCAGCAGCAGTTTGGTGTGAAGCTTCTTCGCTCACTCCTCCAGCCAGGTACCAATGTGTCCTCCCTGCCTTCACTGGAAAGCAGTGCCTGGCATTCAACGCTTCAGAGRATAATTTGCAAGCCAGACAACTTTCAAAAATTTGAGGTTTTGGCTGTAAGGTTCTTTAAATAAATGACATCAGGATTACATTTATTTGTTGTGTGAAAAGATATGCTTTCCATTCCCTCTTTATAACGAGCTGATCTGTCCAGTCCCACTTCCCAAACCTGGTCAAACCAGCGAGAAGAGTCCGTGCTCGTTTCTGGAGCATCTCCAAGCAGGGGGTTGGGAAGGAAATGCCACTGACACCGGCTGTGACTGGCCACCCTTTGCAATTGCACTATGTCTGCCTTTCCCGCTTTCCTTCATCTTTCCTTTCAATGAACCTTGTCRTTTCCAGAGACACTGACATAAACTGCGTAACTGGTCGTAAGAAAGATGGGTACCCACCGGCAAGCGCGAGGCATAACTAATTGCTACCCCCTCTCAAAGAAGTAGGTCTCTTTCTCATGTGTGGATGAACGAGACATCAGTTCAATCAGACTAAACCAGAGCAGGTAACTTCTCAAAGTTATTTCCTGTAATCTTTTGTGGGCAGCAGGGAAGTATCAACAGTGTTTTATCACTCTCATTGACATGGTGTGAGAGGTTATTCCCCAACTGCCTGGGATGGTTAGCAAAGGGCTTGAAGTGAGCTCAGAGCCATTAGCGGTTTTCACCGAGGGCTTGTAGAGGACCTTTACGCTGGGAAAAGAGGCACCGGTGAGTTTTAGACAAGGCAACCCAATTTCAACCCCAGCAAAGTGCTGGAGCAAATAATTATACAACTGTTTGTAAACACCCAGAGGGGTAGCTACCGATGGCGATTTGTCAAGAACAAACTGTGCTAAACCACTCCAGTTATTTTCTACGACAGAGGCAGTCCTGTCATGCAGACAGAAGTGGTGGATGTATGCCTGCCTCCAGTTTTCTCTCACTTTAAGAAGGCAGTGCTTCACGTGATGTTTTCTTGAGCAAGGTTGGGCAACATGGTTTGGATGAAGCTACTGTAAGAGATGCTGCAAAACCACAGCAGCAGCAAGAGTAGTAGCTGATTGAGTGCCAGTTCGGACCGGCAGTGAGGCGGGATCAAGGACGGTCAGCCTTGCAACCAGCCAGTGCTAATGGCTGATGCAGAAATTGTCGTTCCTGCCCTGGATAGTGGAACTGATACTACCTACTTACAGTCTCAGATGACCCAAAGCAAAGAGGACCAGCGGTACATGGGGAGGTGGGATGGCATTCAGGAAGACCGTGTCGGGCTGGAAGAAGCAAGGTGCAACGCAGGAAGGACAAGGGTGCTGCATCTAGGGATGGGGTGAAGCACAGCCAGATGGACGCCATGCTCCCATTGGAACCCTGCACTTCAGGAGCAAGAGATGCTTGGAAAGACTTCAGAGGTGAGCAGTGAAAGTGATGAAAGACCTGGAAAATACGACTTATGAGGAACAGATGAATGACCTGGGGTTGCTGAGACTAAAAGAGGAGAAGGTGCTGGGGAGGAAGAGATTATAACAGCCTTCAAGTATGTTAAAGATGGTGACAAAGGGGAAAAGAAGGACTTGCCCTCTGTGTTCATCCTGGGTAGGACAGAAGCAAATGGGCTTAGTGTGCAGCAAAGAGATTCAGTTCAAACCTAAAGCAAGTCTTCCCTGACAGTAAGGCCAATGGGACACCAGGACAGGCTGCTGGGGTGAGCCGTGAGAGCTGCAGGGACCCAGGGGATCTTGTCTAGGGGCAGAGGGATGGTCCAGATGATGCACTGAGATCCCTTCCTGGCCTTTTTTTTTTTTTTTTTTTTATACTGCCATGAAACAATCCTATGGTTTTCATTAGGATACCTCCTGGAATAAAATTTCCTCCATGGGCTTGTTTCTCTGCCACAGCTCACCTGTGTGATCCTTCGCTCCGGTGCGAAATGGCTGTGAAACACTGCCGCTAGGATGTGTCGCTGTCGTACACCTCCTCTCCAAAGTGCAAATAACTCCCCAGGCTGCGAGCCAGGGGGACGGGCCCATGGTAAGCGATGGGCTCTGGTTGATGAATTTTCACAGCAGGTGAGAGTGGCAGGAGACACACACATTACAGATTTCATGTACAGACAGTAGCACTCGGGAAGACAAATTGAGTGAATAGCCCAAGATGTGGCTGCTGGGTCAGAAACCAGCCCCCAGCATTACCCAGTGGTGGACAAATCCCTGCCTTCATCCCTGGCGTGGGGCTCCGAGATGGCACTCG
The DNA here is from genome assembly GCA_035582835.1 of Phoebastria nigripes. Taxonomy (NCBI): domain Eukaryota; kingdom Metazoa; phylum Chordata; class Aves; order Procellariiformes; family Diomedeidae; genus Phoebastria; species Phoebastria nigripes. Next base: position 779,107 of record JAYKAV010000666.1, read on the forward strand.
CCCTGTCTGTCCCTGCCGAGACGGAGGGAGTGACACTGCTCCCGCAGCCAGCTCCCAATTTTCCTCATTACCTGCTCTAAGCTTCTCTCAAAGATAAGTGGTTCTTGTGCAAAGCCGCTAATTTTGTCCCAGCAAACAAGAAAATAAGTCTGGATGCGAAAGGCTGGTGGGATTTTGACAAGATGCATGTAGAAGTTGGGCGACTAGTCTTAATTAGGCCATCTTTGTTTACATTTGATGTTTATCAGCTAATTGGCATGGCAAGGTGTGAGTCACACAGCTTCCCTCTGGCATGAAATCAGTTCGCAGGAGAAAAACTGGGAGAACAAATGATCCCAATTATAAGAAAACCCACTGTGCTAATTACCATCCCACGGACRACGGAGCCTCCCACCCAAGGCCTCGCGCAGCCGCCCGCCCCGCCATCTCCTGCGCGCGGTGCYGGCACACTCCTCTTGCCCATGCACCCAGCCCCTCACTCCACCTGGGGACCTGCCACGTCCCCCCTCTGTCAGTGCAGAAGCAAAGGTGATGCTTCGCAAGCCAGTCATTTGGTGCTGCACAGCATTTCTCAGGGACTAAGGCTGCTGCCTATGCTGCTGCCCTTTCTTTTTTCCCCTCCTTTTTTTCTTCTAGCTTGGTGGAGACCATGTCGTGGCAGCAGCTTGCAGGGAATGTCTCGTGTTCCCAACATCGTGATGCCCGTCAAACCAAAGCCTGGATGTTTGCTGCAGTGGAGCTGGACTGGAACCTCTCTGCTTAGGCTAATTAAAACCAACATTCAAACCTTGCCTTGAGTCTTTCCTCCCTCCCACCTTTTAAAAATATTTTTGGACGATCTGTAAGTGGGCCAGTTTCCGGCTCTACCCTCCTTCTACTGCCTTGGCACTTGATTTCAATGCACATACTCACACATACTTRTATGTATGTATGTACATATGTACATAGTGTAAATCTCCATCTTTCTCCCTCTGTCTCCCTCTCTCTCCATCCTTCGGGGAGATGCGTTGCCCCTATACCCTTTCAGGCCTTTCCCCTATACACTAAGGGCCCAATGCGCAGGAATGTTTCTTGGCTGCCCTTGAGTTGAATGATGATCCTGGAGGCTTGGAAAAGCCACAAAGCTCAATGCTCTCTGTCTCCCTGTGTCTCTCTTGTCTTCCCTTCTTAGTAGGGGTAACAGATGGCTGAGGCTTTCACCAACAGTCCCGAACACATTGTCACTCCCAACTGAAAGTGAAATATTCAGTGGCATTTAAATTAAATAGACTCTAATGCTTCAGTAATATTAATTACGGTTTCATTCATCCCTGGCCTAATAAATCAACACATAAAGATAGGATGATCCTGTGGCTGGCAGCAAAGCAGGGCTATTCTGCCCTTTGTAAGGTTATGCACACAAAGCCCCCATTCTTATAGGGACATGATGGCCCCCGCAAACATCTGTGCTCAGCACCACTTGAGGAGAAGCCAAAGTGGTAACATTTAAACTTTTCTTGTCCAATTTGTCCACGCAACAGGGCTCAATTCAACAAGAACTTGCAAGTTAAAATTATAAAACCCGTGTTAAGCGGGCGAAAACTTTTCAGCAGTTGGGCCGGGGGGCCCAGATTTATTCTGGCAGTGCCGGCTGAAGCCAAGGGCAGGGCGTCCATTCTCACCGCTGAATTTGTTACCCCAGCTTCAACCTTTAAAAGAGGGGGGTGGGGGCGGAGAAGGCTTGAAGGGTTTGAAAACCTCACGGCGTTAAGCTAAATTTCAGGATTTGGGGAGGCCCTGGGCAACAATTTTTCACACAATTTTTTTGTGTGAATACCACAGGGGAAATAGGCTCTGTACTTCACCAACAACAGGTTTTTTCCCCTCACCGCTATACATATGTAAAAGGAGGCTAATAAAACGGTTGAAGAAAAGCTCGCTGCTAGTAAATCTTCTGGAGACAAAACCCTCCACTTGTGATGCTTCAAAGCTGCCCAGAGCTACCAGTTTACCCCAAAAGTCCCAACTCAGGGCTGCTGATTGGAAAATAAAAAGCCCTGTGCATAAAAACTTCACTCCAATTGTTATGCAGTGAATGCGACGTTTACATACAGCAGCTTTACTTGACCAAATGACTCCCAAGTATACAAATGAAAAGCTTGTCGCCTATACAGTTTAGCTCTTTTGGAAAGGTCCAGCTAGAGTAGGTTTATAATGAAAAAAATATATTATAATGACAAAGCAATGCCATATCTTGTAAGTGCATCACAGAAAGCTGGACCAGTTGAAAAAACAAAATGAAATGGGGAAAAAAAAGCCACAGAGCTGCTTGATGAAGCATTGGGAAGGTATAATTCGGCAGTAGCCCTTCTGGGAGACAGCAGAGAGGAGCAGCGTCCTTCCCTGCAGAAATGCAGCCCTTCTCTGCCTGTGTTTCGGCACGGTTGCCCCGCGGTGATGTCTGTGCTGCAGACGGCAGCCTGGTGCAGTGGGACTCCAGCTCGCTGCAAAGGCGGCAGCACGGTGACCGGCAGTGATCTTGAAGCAGCCCGAAAGGAGTGATGTGGAGCCTGCTTCTGCAGGTAGCGCACATCAGAGTGCTGCAGCTCCCAGCCCTCCGCTGAGCCATCGCCTTTGGGAACACGCAACCCGAATGAGGCCGGTCTGTGCCAACAAGCCGACCTGTAGTTAAGTGCTTAAGTGAGGGATTTTCAGAGCCGATCCCTTAAGCAGAAAACTATTTAAACTACCCTGGGACTAAATGCTGAGGAGCTTACCCTAAATTCGGCCAGGTGGAGGTCTCTGCTAATCCTGCTAGCCTGCATCATGCCTCTTCTAGTTCGTACCGAGCCAATAACACCCGTGCAGTGCAGTACAGGTATTCCTGACCAGGTGTCTCACCGATGGTATCTGCCACTGTCAGCCTGGGGTTATCCTACTTAAAGCCCATTAGCTGTTTGGAAAACTCATTTGCCTTCCCTGTTGCTAATGCCTATCAGTTTGAGACCTTTCTTTATGCTTTCTCTAGGTGTCCCAAAAATCACAGTATTTTATGAAGGTGCTTTCTGACAATGCTGCTTATCTGTAGCCTACGTCCAGCCCGTCTGCTGGGGGACCYGCACGGTCAGGCCCATCTAGTTTAGGAGCTGTGCCCCCAGGTCTCTGGGGAGCAGACGCCAGGCTGCCTATAGACTGGGGTGTGCCCGCAGTGCTTTGGCAGCCCTGGTTGTAATTTTGACATGTCAGTGATGCCCACCTGGAAGGTTGGGACACTGATGTGCTTGCTCAGGGATGTTTTCTCCCTATTCTTTAACATAACAAAAAAAGCAGTGTCTCCTGGCTGTCACACGGAGCAGGCACTGGCCCCTCGCCACTCTCTATTTGTGTTACTGAGTGCAGGTTACGAAGCACATTAAGAGAGGGATTGATATGTGGCAGTCTCCTGCAGGTGGCTTTTGGCAGAAGTTATCCGTGAGATGGCTTGGGGCTCAGAGGGGATGACCGTGGCGATGGGATGTGCCAACTGCCCCACGTTCACCTTCCCAAAACAGTGCCCACAGAGCTTGGCCTGGCTGCGTGAGTGGGGATGAGTTCTCACCAGTGAACATGCAAATGCAGAGCCTCTGAAAGGTCTTCTTGAAATAGGAAGGAGACCCCAGCCTTCCTCCCCACCACCTTTGTTCTCCCTCCGGTTTTAGGCTTTGCATCTAATGCAGCACAGTTGGGTGTCCCCTGGGTTTGAGGCAGAGGTCTGAGAATGCTTTTTGGGAGGCAGAAGCCTCTTTTCCATGAGGAGGAAGCCTGACACTCAAGAGGCGTAACTGTGGGCCACTGATGGTCCCTGCTGTCCCTGGCATGGCTCCAAGGGAGAGCGTGAGACAGGGGTCCCGGCAGCGAGGCCAGCCCCGAGCGAGAGGCAGCACCGGGCAAGGCAGAGCAAGGGCAGGGCTGCAGGCAAGCAGCCAGAGCCCCCGTAACTGGGAAGAAAGATGGGAAGGGGCTGTGCYGCAGGGGAGCGGGGGGCCCGGGGAAGCCTGTCAGGGAGCAGCAGCTGCTGCTGCACCCCGGGGCATGGCTTGTCCTCTCCCGGCTGCAATTTCACTGCCTCCACCAGCCTGCCTCTCCGGGCAACTGCCGGTTTCGCCTGTGCCTAAAGCCGGCCCCGGGAGCTGGGCTGGCAGGGAGCTGCTTGGCTCCTTAACGCTCCAGCTGGCTCCGAGGCCATCGCAGCAGCTGAATGAGGAGGACGCACTCCTCTGCATGTCCTAGTTCCCATCAGCTGGCCGGTGCAGACCGTACGCCCGTTAAAAACAGACAACGAGAGCACGTGTTGCTCCAGCCCGTCCTTACCCAAGCCTCTGATTCAGGATCATGAGAAAAAAAACTGGGACAGGAGTTGCACGAGACCCACGGCGTGCTCCTGGGGTGGAGGTGGCTGAGCACCGGTCCCTGCACCGGCAACACAGAGGAGCCGGCGCTGGTGCCGGCCCTGGCCAGGCAACATGCGGGTTCAGGGGCTGGCACGCTGAGAAGGCACTGCACAGGTTTTGAAGGCAAAAATGTGTCCAAAGGTAACTTCTTTTGGTTTGTCCATTCAAAATAGTTCATAGAAATCTTAAATGGGTCTCCTTTGACTCCTCATTTGGAAAAAAAAAAAAAAAAATTAAAGTATCAGGACTCAAAAATTAGTGTGTGTTTATGCAAATCAACATTTTGTCCTACCCCTTTCTGGAAGAGGGTTCACTGTGGGTTTGAGGTGCTTGAAACCGCTTTTTACCAGCTGCGGTACTGTCTTGGTGAGGGGGCTCCTGCAGGCTCCTGTCTTCAAAGACCACTCCCATGTACTGGTAGCTACACCAGTATCCAGTGGATGGGTCTGCTGTCTAGGTCATGTGTAAATACTTAACAAAACCATAATTCCTTCATTTAGGCTACATTTCATTCTGAAATACATCTCCATGGCCTGGTCTGYGGACAAGGAATTAGTCTTTGAAGAGACTGGCCCGGAAGATATCTCCTCCTCCACGTATTTATGCACCACAGGAAACATTTGAATGAATAATGTTACTAAATCCTGGACAAAAGTTACAAAAATCCCCTGGTTTTAATCAAGGAAGCATTGTTCACTGTTCATAGACAAGAAGGAAAACACGAAGTTCATCATCCCTTCCCCAAGGGGAGGTCGGCAGACATTTTTTGGTGATAGAGAAAGCATATACGCCAGTCTGCATTTTGGGGGCATTAGCAATTGGTAACTGTTCCGAAAAGTACAACATACCATGTTAAACCATAGCTGGTTCTGTGCTCAGACATAAACCTTGCGCAACCTGTTATGGGCTAACAGAAGAATAAGTTGAAAAGCAATTTTTATATGGCGGAGATTAGCAGAGAACATTTAACTGAATTTATCTCAAGATATAATTTGCTAACATCTTTTTCTTCCTTGCTCAAAACATTCTCTGGTAGTTATTTTTAGTAATGACATATATGTTTCCTAGTAAGGCACTCTGCAGTTAATAGTAATAAGAAATAACATTATCTACTTTTTATGATTGAAGATTAAGGAGTCTATTCTAATAGCTTCAGTTGTCAACACAAGCTCCTCTGGTACTATGTTTCTTAGCTTCCCTGTTGTAAAAGAACATGTCTATGTAGATATTATTAATTTATCATTGCACAAAACAAAGTTTATGAACACTTAATATTTAATGTGCTGTGAATTTAATAATAAAAAATTAAGACTCTACCTTACATCATTTTTTAACTATCTGATTTTTATTCTTCTCATTAGCTCTTTATGGCTCTATTCTGAGATTTTAAACCCCTGGCTTGGGTTTAAAAGCATTTAGTTGTGTATACTGAAATGTAAATACTTAATCTCTAGCCCGGTTGAATACAGGGACAACACCATGATGAAATTAAGCACAATGACATTTCTACCATACGTGGAACATAGAGATATAAATATAAAGCTGTACTGAAGTCAGTTGAGCCGCCCCAAGTTACACGAACTGAAGACCTGGGTCCTCTCGCTTAGTAACTACAACAGATAAGCGTGCTTGCTGTTCTTTCAAAAAGCTCTGATGTTTTTTGCACTGATATTTTGCCGGCAAGTGGGAAGGCACCCGTTACAGCTTCTCCAAGAGCCTATACTACTTCTGCCTGTCTTAGCAGTTTCTTGTGTAAGCACGATTAAAAAAAAATAGTTTTCTACTGCAAAAGATTGACAGACCTTATTTGTTATTCTGGCTTCAGCTTTCCTCAGCACAACCTGACAGATCTTGTCGTCATCTGGAATCGCTCTCTCTAGGTCCTCAGAATAAACAAAGCAGGTYGGGGTCTTAAACCGGGGAAAGCGTCTTTTGATGCCAGTGGCATTACATGACCCAGCCCCAGCTGAGGATCTGGCTCTGTTATGTCTCGAGACACATATGCTTATGGTATATGATTTTGTTCCTACAACATGATTCATTCTAGATTTCAAGTACTGAACGTGCTTCATACTCATTTCTTTCTTTACGTTTGTATTATCTAGCCTAGCAGTTGAGGGTTTAGTCAGAAGAATGATTAATGTTTGGTTGATAATCTGAATCCCAACAGCTCATCCCAGACAATGTTTCTTGACAGCAAATCCTGCACCAGGAAGATTAAGGGACAAATCTGCAATTGTCAGAAGGCAAGGACTGCATGCAGAAATGCAGGCCACCTTCGCCAGTGCACCTCGTCCGCTCTGCCCTGTGCTGCTGCACAGCGGCCGTAACATTCACATTGCACCATCACTGAGACACAGCCCCAATTTGATGTGATGGTATACAGYGATCAAGTATTTAGGAATGCAGGTCACCAGACATGCATTTGACTGGACACTTGTACATGCAATTATCTGACTTGCTGTRCTGGGTTTGGCTGGGATAGAGTTAATTTTCTTTATAGTAGCTAGTATGAGGCTATGTTTTGGATTTGTGCTGAAAACAGTGTTCATAATACAGGGACGTTTTCGTTATTGCTGAGCAGTGCTTACACAGAGTCAAGGTCTGTTCTGCTTCTCACCCCACCCCACCAGCGAGGAGGCTGGGGGTGCACAAGGAGTTGGGAGGGGACACGGCTGGGACAGCTGACCCCAACTGACCAAAGGGATATTCCATACCATATGACATCATGCTCAGCATATAAAGCTGGGGAAAGAAGAAGGCAGGGGATGTTCGGAGTTATGGCGTTTTGTTTTCCCAAGTAACCGTTACGCGTGATGGAGCCCTGCTTTCCTGGAGATGGCTGAACACCTGCCTGCTGATGGGAAGTAGTGAATGAATTCCTTGTTTTGCTTTGCTTGCGCGCGTGGCTTTTGCTTTACCTATTAAACTGTCATGGGTTTTCTCACTTTTACTCTTCTAATTCTTTCCCCCATCCCACTTGCGGGGAGTGAGCGAGTGAGCAGCTGGGTGGTGCTGAGTTGCCGGCTGGGGTTAAACCACGACACTTGCACACCCAACATGTGTGTGCCTCTCGGGGTTTGCACATCCTGCGATCCAAGGCAGCCGAGCTTTAAAGTAGCTGCAACAAAAATAGAGAAGAAGCCTTCATTTTGTTAAAAATCTGGCACCGATTTCACTTTTTTCTAAATGAGACAGAGGCAAATATTSTCCAACAAAAGATAAACAACGACAATCAGAACTGGAATATTAATACGCCTGAGTATGGGAAACAAGCAGGACAAGCCAGAAAGGAAAGCAAACAATGGTGCTCGCGCCTTGCCGGGCGATTATCCCAAGCGGAGAGCCATTGTCAGGGCGGATCCCTCAGAGAGAAGCATGCACGGGGAGAGGAAAGAAGAAGTGGCACTGTCCATAAAAAGGAAATTTAGAAAACCACTAGGAAAGGATTTGGAGTAGAAAAAACAGGTTGTTGGGAATGGAGGAAAAAAGAAAACCAGGGACTGATGACCATCACATGTCGTCAGGCCCCCTTCGGAAGGAGGGACAGAAGGAAGACTCACAATTGCCATTGACAGCTTAATTTGATACCCTGGCCAGTGAACACCAGCAGATGAAGTTCAGCTCCCTCTTTGCTTCAGCTGCCTTTGCTAGCAGGACAGCATCCCCCGGGCAGCTGCGCTGCCTCTTCCTGTGGGGAGGAGGAGGAGGAGACCTTCGTGAGCTTGACCTTACAGGAACCCCTGGTTTGGGATCTGTCCTGTTTTCTGTTACATGAGGGAGAGGCTTTTGTGTCTAGACAATGGCTGAAATTGAGGAACTGAATACAGCAGTTCCCGAGATGTTTTCTGTCTGAGGGTGACTGCTGTAGGCCATCGGCACAGTACCTGCAGGTATTTTACTCAAGAGGAAACCAAGAATTTATATGCCTTTATTTTATGAGATGAGGCTTCACAGAGTGCACTGGTGCAGGGAAAGTCAAACTCCCCTGAACTCCAAAAAATGGTCATCAGTTTTCTGCTACAGAAAGATGAGGCAGTGCTTGTCTAAGGGAGAAGTTTGACCTTAATGGCCAAAGTATCCCAATAGGTTGTTTTGTAGTATTAAAACTGTGATCACAGGAGGAAACGTGAAAAAAGGCCAGCTCGGGCACAGTAATTTCTAGCTATTTCACTGGAAATGTCAGGTGTGAATAGCTTCCAGACACCCAAATACCATGGGTGGGATGGGAGCATGGTGCAGGGAGTGGGCAGAGCRGGTGTCCCCTTGCCCGCCACTCCTGCTGGACCCAGGGGTACCTCACTCCTCCCRAGATTTAACAGCTATCAGAGGAAGATGATTTCAGGGAATAAATAAACTCAATGGCAAGTGTAATGCTAGGAAGACGGCTGTCATCGCCTGATATGTCACAAATCATCCGCTACTGTATCACACTACGGGTCCCCTCTTCCACTCCTYGCCGTTACTCTGAGTAGCTCACGTTCAGCCTCTCCATGAAAGCATCCTCACAGGTCAGAGCTGGTGTGAAAAGGGGTTTTCCTCTCACAGTCTGTGTGCTGCAAAAGAAAATTACTCAGTTCCTCCCCTCTCCTCTCTGGGCAACTGGAAAATCCCTTGCAAAACTTGTCATTGACCTGGTTGTTACAGGTGACTTTCAGTGCAACACCTAGGGGACAGAGCTGCAAAATGCCACCAAATACAAACCTCTGAGAGTAAACAGCCTCCACCAAATATGAATGGTGGTACCTTGGATTTTTTTAAATGAGGTATCACTTACTTGAATAAATGAAAGTAACAGGGTTTGGTTTTTTTCACACTGCTGCAGTTCTCGGAGTCTATTTCTGTTGCAGTCAATGACTGTGCTGCCTGAAACACGGAGTGATGTTTGGCTTCAGAGCCTTCCCCACCCACCAAGGCTCAGACCGTGCTTTATCAGCCAGGCTGGTTGGCTCTGACTGTGGCTAACTATCCCTCAAACCCAGGCTTGTCTTGTTTGGTGCTTTACTGCTTCATAGCCCTCTGCAGGCAAGTTAGTATCTAATCCCCTTCCCAGGCAATAAACATCATATTACAGATACAAAAAAATCAAACAAAACCTTAATGTAAGGACCAAGGACTGAATGTCAAGTGTCCTAGGCAAGTGGCTGTTCCTTGAAACTCTCATGATTAAAGTGCTGCCATATGAAATTTTGGAATACACCGTGTGTAACTGTTTCCTGCCAGTGTCTTTTTGAACTCAAGCTGGATCCTTTAATTGCAAGGCTGGTGAAAGCTGCTTTGTAATTTGCAGAGGGTTTGTGTAATGCATGTACATATTTAGTGAGAGGTAATGAACCCTCCTTCACCTCCCATCCAATGAAGCATTAGCACCACCAGTTGGTCATCAAGCCTGAATAACACTCAGTCCCAACTGCAATAATAATGCAAGAGCTTTGTTCAGGTTCTCAAGAGCAACGTGTTGTGTCATCCAGACGTATTGTTTAGTTGGCCTGAAGCTGAGGCAAGTCATGTTAAAATTGCATAGGTGCATTTTTTTCTGGGTTTGTTGATTGTACCTGATCTGTTCCAGCTTGAAATTTAAACCACACTAATTAGGGAATCAGAAAACTGTAATGAGGAGCTCAGCTAAATTCCAGATCTCTCAGCACAGTCACATTTTTCAGTTCACTGGTGAAAGACTGAAGAGAAAACACTACTAGTGTTTTGGGCTTCTCGAGCATCCTGATCCGAAGCTGTACCGATCTGCAGAGTGAAGTGGGGCAGACTTGGGTGCTGATTTTCAGTTCTTAGGTCAGTAAATTGGCTTGCAAAACTGTTTCTGCATGGCACACAGCTAAACTGCCATGGGCATGCATAAAGTCTTGATTTATACATACATATGCAGTGATGCTCATGCCTTCAAAGACAGATGTGTGCCCCTGGTTACTTGAAAGGTCTATCTGCTCTTCTTTGCCATTATAGTTTGCGTAAACTGCAAATGTTTTCCCTTTTCCTGGTTCTCTGTCTTCCTTTTCCCCTGTGTTTGCTCATGGAGAGGTGTACAGGCATTTCACAGCACTCACAGAGATTTCAAGTCTCATTCTTACTTGCACTAAGGCCCCTGGCATCGCCCAGGGACTTAGCAGGAACATGAACTACCTTTGCACCTGCTTTACAGGTCTTTTCTATCGTGAGAGTGATCTAAGAAAGTCTCAGTGTAAAAGGAAATCAAGATCACCACGTCTGGACTGTTTCAACCACCACTTCATGACTGGCTGAGATGGAGAAAGGGTTATAACCAAGACCACACTCTGCAAGGAATAACACCTCCTGATAGGGGAAACAGTTTGTCAGTTAAGTGCATACAAAGAAGGTAAATTATATAATCTGCTCCCTTACAGAAACGTTAACTGTTACAAATAATGAAGTGATTATAGACCCTCCCAAATTCTAACATCAATATCTGGCCCACGGCACGAGTTTGATTAGTACATGTTGGTGCTTTACTGCGTCTCATCCGACTCTGTTCAAATCATATCCTTGYTGTCCTCCCTGCTTGGCATGGCATCTGATAGTGGCATCCGAGGCTGTAAAAGCTAATTCACTATGGCAGGATTGTCATTCTCAGAACCAGCCTGTCCAACAAAATGCAATGCCCTAGACATTTCGAGTTTGTTAGTATTTTTTAATTGATCTTGTTTATAGGTGAGCACAAGAGTCTCGGCARTGACTGTGGCCTCCCCACACTACCCCCTGTACAAGCACAGAGCAAGGGGCAGACCTTGCCAAGCAGTTTTACACTCCAGGGCTTGTCACTGGTGGGGTGGCAGTGTGGYAGTGTGGCACTGACGCCAAGCCCAGGAGTTCGCCATCACTTTTGAAGCCTGAGGGACCAAGACCTTGGTAGGCAAGACAGATGAGAGAAGGAAAAAAGGACTTGGAACTCACTTTTTCCCACTGGAAAAGTTCTGATATTCTTTGTGGCACTCTTGCCCCGTGCTTTATGAAATACTCTCCCTGTTTACACTTGATAGACTTGTACAAATAAACAAAATAAAAATATTTTTGTTTCCCCTTTACTTTCACTTTCCCCTCTTCCTTAGTCAAAATGAGCTTCGATTTGAGGATATTCCCACAAAAACTTACGCAATAGTTGAATACAAATCATCTAAGATGTTTTCACTGACTAAGACACTGTCAGGGGTTAAAAATGTAGAGCAAAATACCACAGTTCTCCGTATGACTTTGTGCCTGATGCTGGCACATGATGCTTACAGAGCAAGGAGCTTGACTCATGTGAGTAACACCAGAATTCCTCACCTGAGCAAGCATTTGCGGCGTTCAAACCCTGCCTTCGCAGGGTTGGAGGGTTTTTGAAAGGTTTTTTTCTTTCAAGAGCTTATTAAAATTGAAAAATTATGCAGCCCATTGCTTAGTTGTTTCTCATAGGCTTTACAGTGCTCAGAGAGCATATCATTTCTGTACCTCAGCTACACAGGCTCTCTCTCTGAAGAGGCTGGGCAATCTCCAGTGCCACGTAGCACTCAGAAGTGGCGCTTAGACTGTAAATATTATATGCTGCTGTAAGAACATTTGAATGGTAATACTCAAGCAATTACTTTCCTTTCAAGATCATTAAACACAAATCTGACTTGTATTTTAATAGGACTGCCAATGTATTTAATGGGGGGCAGTAAAGGGTAGTTTTTTTCTAATGGATGAATGTTTATATTATTATCCACTCTGAGAGACCACATTAGGAGGAGGCTGTATAACGCTCATGTGTTTTGCCTCAGTCCTCTTCGCACAGTATTCAATTTTTTCTCAGTTCTGCATCTTACAGTATGATGGCAAAACTGCAACTACAATAAATCTCACCACCATATGCTGAATAGGAGACAAAAAAGACCAAATACAGTCATGCTGAAAAGATTTGCAATTTGCATTTCTCTCATGTCTGTTAAAATTTTAGAGAAAGCCAATGCCTGACAAGTTGACAGGTTTGGACAGTGACACCTGCTATGCAGCCACGGGACAGGCACTGTAGGATCGAGAGCAACACCAGCTTCTCCGCGCCACCTTGCAAACACATCTGGGAACTGCTTCGAAGCATCCCTCAGCAGGGTCAGTAGGTGTTTCTGCCTCTACATCCATTCCCATCTGTGCTCGGGCTGCCAAGAAGAGTGGTCATCAGTGTGAGACGTGCCGTGGGTGGTTGGGTCTGCACTGAAGTCAGCAACTGCTTTGCCACAGCACAGATCCACCCACCGCCACTGCTGTCTCCACCGCAGAGACCTGCAGACTGGAAAGTAAAAAAGCTCCCTAGTCTTTTATCAACTTTATGAGCTATTTGGACAAACTTGTTCCTGACTACTTATTTCATGTTAGTAAAACACCTGCATCATCTTGTCATTGTGAATTTAAGTCACATATTTTTACTAAAGACAGAGTATGGGGTGGGCAGGAAATCAAAGCCGATTTGGGACAGTCCTCAACAGGCTGTGCGTTTTGGGAGCTCAGGAAAGAGCAAACACTGCAGTCTGTTTCCACTTTCCACTCACTCCTTGAAAGCGAAGGCTGGAAATGACTATGCTACATGACTGGTTAGCAGTTGGTAGCCTCTGGACGGTAGTTAGAAAATGTTGACTATTTTTTCCTTCCCACTTGCACACATACCGTAAACACACACCCTTCCCTGCTAACTGCAGTGAAGGTTCCACATATACTTCAGAGCAAATGTAGCTCTATAGATTGTATGATGTTATTACCTGTGCCCAAAATCTGGGGCTGAGAAACACATTTCTCTAAGGTCAGTGCTTCTGTATTGGTCTGAATTTATTATGGAGGTTTGTTGTTCGAAACAGCACCCAGCTCAATAGCTGAGAATGTGCACATGAACTGCCTGTATCCTCACCAAAATGTTTCAGGYGCAAATCTTGATGTGTCCCTGTTAGACAGTTGTAGGCAGTAGTTACTACAAGCCTATGAAGTAGAATTTGGTAGATGTTTATAGGTCTGCATTGTAAACTTTGCAATAAAAAACATCAGGAAGGTTGCTCTAAATCCAGAGCTCATGGAAAGAAGCCCAGGAGTTAAAGGAGAAAGCAAGGTGGAAGGTTTTCTATTACTTTGCATGTTAGTGGACAACAGCAAAATCCAACCAGGAATTGCTACAGGACCACATTTATAATCAGGATGTATTGTACTAATAAACAGAGTGATAAGGATGGGAGCTTCCAGTCATGAATGGTTTCTGCAAGTTGCAGGCAGAAATAATGAAGCTGAGCACTTTAATCTCCCCCCTCATGCTGAGGGACAGAGAAATCATATTGCACCGAGAGCCCCCCACCCCACTATCTGCTTGGTGTGGCTCTGCTTCGGCAGCACCTCTCTGAGCATCTGCTTGCCAAGAGCTTCTCCAGGGCTAGGGGAGGGCTTTACTGAAAATTCCCACCCTTAGAGGAGAAATACAGCACAGAGGAGGCAGCAAAGGCACTACACAACTGCAAGGGCAGCGAAATGTGTGGAGCACAATATCTAATAGCTGGGATACAAAGACAGAACTTGCTCAGTGGTGAGTACACTCCCAGAAATGTACGGCTCGCCCACTCCTAAGAGAGGTACTCCAAACACTACAGCTGCCACATTTGGGACTATTATTATAGAAAACTGTTGACATTTTCTGGGTTAAGGATGGTTATCTGGAATTCATGGATAATTTAGTCCTTTTGCTTGCAGAAATAGTTTGATGTGGTCTTTAAATAAGCATATAAAGAGATTGATGTGTGATGTTTGTGGGTTCAGATGTTCTGAAAAGTGACATTCCTGTATGGCAGAGAATAAGGCTTAAAAGGGGATATTATTTATAAAAGCACCACCATGCACAGGCAGTGTTTATTTACCATTTAAATGCCTCATTTCTGTTCTGGCTGTCTGTGCTATAATTTGCACAGGCACTTAAACTTGAGTATAAATAAATGCAAAGAAGTAGTGTTTATGCAGAGTTAAGATGAGGAAATCAAGCGCTAAAAGATGGAGGCCACTCCTGCAACATCGGTTCAGCCATCTTACCCACCTTTGACCTCTGCTGAGGGCCCCTTTAGTGACAAGCAAGACGCCATCCATGCTTGCGTTTGAAGAGCTTGATCAGAATATCAGTGCTGAAGATGTGGCTGACATTTAAGGAGCGTGCAGGCAGCATGGGCCAAGCACCGGGTGGCATCTCATCATTACTGAAATGCACGGGATGTGATGAGGCACCTCAGGTATCTTGCCAAGATCCTCGAGACAGGAAGCGTTTTCCTCTGGGCAAAGTGAGACACAGACTCTGCTCCAGTATGAGGGCAGCAAGTGCCAGGGAACAGCCCCAGGATGGCAGGCTGCAGTGGGGACATTTGTGACTGTCCCCCATGAGTGTTGGAGAAGGGGCGACCAAACTGCACCTCCTCCTTGAGCTCTGCCCCCCACACCACCGAATCTGAAAACGACCTTTTTGCTCCTGCACATTTGACTGTCTCTCCCCTGTGCTTATGGACATGTATGTGGGAGAAGTGAGGTCATGTCACGCATGCACAGCCTCATGGGGACGTGGTGCAGGGACACGCTGYCTCCCGCAGGCGCTGGGCATCGGACAGGGGAGTTGTGGATGCTCCCAGGGTGGCAGAGCGCCTTGCAGTTCAACTGCTGAACTCAGCAGGAACAGATTTACACCAGTTTTATGGTTGTATTTGAGGAAAGAAATCAGCAGTAGGGTTTGATTAAAATATTAGGAGTACAAATCCTTCACCTGGTCCCCTTTATTTGTCCAGGCCGGAGAAGTGAGTCATTTTGGCAGAGGAAAGGAAGACGACTCTCACTTATTGTGTCTATTAAAAGGGTGGAAAAGTCACGTCTTTCCTCATCATGTTACAGCAAACTCCTGTCTTGAGCTGTTTGTGACTCTAACTCGTTTGAGGAGGCATCCTTATCTTTCTTAGACCRGTGTTTTCCACTGATATCAGTACAGCATTATCCAACATGCATGGTGCCACTGCAAAAGCATTTTCTTATGTCCTGCCTTCACTGTAGGGGAATCTAACAACTGACACCTGTTTGTTTTGTGGCTATGAGATCACACCTCTACCTACATCAGGTGAAGGGGCATGAAGCAGCACACAGGCACCTGCAGGATTTACGGGAGTTAGCAGGCCAGCAGGCACGGCCATGCCCAGCTCAGTGACGCTGCACGGGGGACCTTAGTGCTGTGGGTGGAGCCGTGCCTTCCACAGCGCAGCTGGGCACCAGGGGTGCAAAGCACCCAAGTGCTCTCGTGCTTCTAGTCCTGACCATGCAACAGCAATGCGAAAACGGAATGTGTCGGTCCCTGGCCGGTACCAACGAGCTGTCATGTTTGCAAGGTATTTGAGAGGGAAAGACAAGTTGTCCTTAATGATCAACAGGGAATATCAGGTGGTTGTTCCTCTCGTGCTTCCCTAACAACTCTCCAGCTTTGCCCACAGCGGCGTGTTTGTTCTCAGTCGTATTCTGATTTAGTTACTGTTAGCTTTGGGAACAGCCCCCGTCATTACTGACAGCAATGGTAGGTAGCCTATTGACTTCAGTAGGAGGGGAATGTCACCCCTTCTATGCGCATGTGTGTGTATGAGTGTCTTTTGAAAAGCACTAGGCATACATTAATACTAATAACTAACACCACTATTCCTTTGCGTCTGCCTGATAGGCAACAGGCAGAGTGTGAACCACTTTATATATCAATTAAGTGAAAAATAAATAATAGGGAGAAAGTAATATCTTTAACAGTGTATTCACTGGCACATACATATTTATTAGTTATCAAATATAATGCTGCTCATATTATTGCTTATGTTCATTGTGAAGCCCTAAAGTCATTTATGGAATCACAGTTTAAATGATGAGAGTCAGATGCAGTTGCATTGCCATATTCCTCAAAGCAGGCTTGCTGGTAAAGCTCTGCTTTTTATTTTTTATTTCTTTCATACACTTGGTCCATTATTGATGTGCATCCTGCATGGGACACCAGGCTTTTCCAACCTAAGGGAATAAAATTCATTTCTAGACTTTTTTCAGCTTGCAAGTTTTAATCCAACTTTATCCTAGTCATCCCATCTTTAAAGACAAACCAAAGGGAGGCAGAGGAAGCAGGGCTCATTTAATGAAGGTGCAATATGTGGGTGAGGTGAGTCAGGAAACACAGCAAAAGCACGTGAGGTTTGCTGGATGTATGACTAGCAAGGGGACTGTCTCCTGAAACATGGTTAACTATGTAAACTCTGCCTAGGGAAAATGTTTATTTACCTAGATTGACAGCGATCAGGGTAAAAAGCACTCAAGATAAGTGGCTCTTTCGCCAACTTTAATTTGTTGATGGATGGATTGATGGGAGGATGGTCAAAGAAATGACAACATAACTCTCTGTAATGGAGATATCCTGTCTGCTGGAGTTTGCAGTACCATTTGGTCTAATTATTCCTGATCCATCTATGAGCAAACTTTGCTCCCAGTGAGACAAGTTGTCATTCCTTTTCTTTAAATAAAAAGATGAGGAAGTAAAATCAAGAACAATTAGAGGAAAGGATGATGACATCTTCTGCAGTCAAAAATATATACAAAATCATGCGTATTGCTTAAAGATAGTTTACTATATTAATTGAAATAGTTGTGCATTCTATTATGCAGTTTGTATGGGAACAGATGGCCCATTTCACAAATTAAGCCTTGTCTTTTTACATTGCTTCAACAAAATAACGGTGAATGAACACTGCTATTGTAAATGATCCCAAGTTCAAACCTCATAGCATCAGAATGGGCTATGTTTTTCTGGTAGAAGTTAGCAGGAAAGCAAGGAAATCAATCATAGAATCACAGAATCATAGAATAGTTTGGGTTGGAAGGGACCTTTAAAGGTCATCTAGTCCAACCCCCCTGCCATGGGCAGGGGCATCTTCAACTAGATCAGGTTGCTCAGAGCCTCGTCCAACCTGACCTTGAATGTTTCCAGGGACGGGGCATCTACCACCTCTCTGGGCAACCTGTGCCAGTGTTTCACCACCCTCATGGTACAAAATTTCTTCCTTATATCTAGTCTMAATCTACCYTCTTTTAGTTTAAAGCCATTCCCCCTCGTCCTATTGCTACAGGCCCTGCTAAAAAGTTTGTCCCCATCTTTCTTATAAGCCCCCTTTAAGTATTGAAAGGCCACAATAAGGTCTCCCTGAAGCTTTCTCTTCTCCAGGCTAAACAACACCAACTCTCTCAGCCTTTCTTCATAGGAGAGGCATTCCATCCCCYGATCGTTTTTGTGGCCCTCCTCTGGACCCGCTCCAACAGGTCCATGTCTTTCTTATGCTGGGGGCTCCAGAGCTGGATGCAGTACTGCAGGTGGGGTCTCACCAGAGCAGAGTAGAGGGGCAGAATCACCTYCCTTGAYCTGCTGGCCACGCTTCTTTTGATGCAGCCCAGGATATAGTTGGCTTTTTGGGCTGCGAGCGCACATTGGTGGCTCATGTCCAGTTTTTCATCCACCAGTACCCCCAAGTCCTTCTCGGCAGGGCTGATCTCAATCCCTTCATCCTCCAGCCTGTATTGATCCTGGGGGTTGCCCCGACCCAGGTGCAGGACCTTGCACTTGGCCTTGTTGAACGTCATGAGGTTCACAYGGGCCCACTTCTTGAGCTTGTCTGGATGGCATCCCATCCCTCAGGCATGTTGACCGCACCACTCAGCTTGGAGTCCTCTGCAGATTTGCTGAGGGTGCACTCATTCCCACTGTCTATGTCGTTGATGAAGATATTAAACAGTACTGCTCCCAATATGGATCCCTGAGGGACAGCACTCGTCACTGATCTCCATCCAGACATTGAGCTGTTGACCATACAGCCAATTCCTTATCCACCGAACAGTCCATCCATCAAATCTGTATCTCTCCTGTTTAGAGAGAAGGATGTTGTGGGGGACCACGTCAAAGGCCTTACAGAAGTTCAGATAGATGACATCTGTAGCTCTTCCCTTGTCCACTAAGGTAGTCACTCCATCATAGAAGGCCACTAGGTTGGTCAGGCAAGACTTGCCCTTGGTGAAGCCATGCTGGCTGTCTCGAATCACCTCCCTGTCCTCCATGTGCCTTAACATAGCTTCTAGGAGGATCTGTTCCATGATCCTCGCAGGCACAGAGGTGAAGCTGACAGGTATCTTTCAGTAGATCAGGTTGCTCAAAGCCCCAGCCAACCAGACCTGGAACACTTCCAGGGATGGGGCATCCACTACTCTGGGCAACCTGCTCCAGTGTCTCACCACCCTCATGACCAGAGGCAGTTCCCACAGCCTGCCCTTGTGTTCTGTGCCCACACCCCACGCATCAGAACCTTTCCTGGACTGGGGAGACCAGGAGGGGACAGAGGAGTCCAGATGCAGTCACCAAAGTACCAAGTAAGAGAGGAGTAAAGCATTTTTACTGTTATTTTCTTGGTTTATTATTTTGGGTTTTTAAAATTGTTTATTGCCCAACTTTGAAAAGAACTCCTCATGAAGCAGCTATAAGGGACCTTAATGCTGAAGGCCAGCACTTCTTCCTGGCAGAACTGCAGTCTTCTGCTTCTCCAAAGGAACAGCTGTCTAACTTCTTAGCTTGATCTGTTGCTATTCTTTGTGCATCACCGCGGAGGGTCTGGCTTCATCTTCAACCACCCATCGAGCAACCTTATCCTCGGACTGAAGAAACCCCACCTTCAGACTCCAGGGACCTTGGTGGCCCTCTGAGGGACAACTCCTGTCGCCCTGGTGCAGCAGCCTGGCAGAAGCCAAGTCATCTCATCCCCTTTTCTTGGGGCTCAGAGCAGAGGAGATGGCACCCCTTCAGGAGGGGTGGGGGTGGGGGAGGGGTGGGGGATGGGAAAGAAGGGCTCACACCACCCGGGGCAATCAACACARTAATTGTTGATGCCGGGAGACGGAATGGGTGAGCCTGCAGGATGGCCAGGCACGGAGGCTGGTCCTCCCAACTAATGCCAGGTGCGGAGGCTGGGCCAATGGCAGGGCTCTGGCCGGGCGCTCCTGTGATGCCATTTTGATGGCGTCATGGAGGGGAGCCCTGGCACGGCGTAGCGATGCCAGGAGAGCTGTGCTGGAGGTGGATCCATTTCCATTGGTTTTTCTTGATCTTCCRGTGGATCCACCTCCATGGGCTCCACACCATCAGCCACATGAGTGATGGCCATTGCTACCATGTGGCTGATGGTGCCCCCCCTCTGACGCTGCCTCCTCTTCCTCCGCCTCTCCTACAGCCGCCTGTCTGCCGTCCCACACAAACGTGGGCAGCCACTCGCCTTGCTGCTGTGGGACCCCTTTCTTCCAATCATTCTTGGAATCCAAGGGCCTCAAAGCTCAGCAAATTGTGGGCCAGCTGTTGGGGTCCCTGTATTTATAAGGTCTGGAACAAAAGGCAGTGAGGTAGCTCATGACAGCAGGATGCCACTGTGATGGCAAAGCATGTGGCCAAATATGGCTGTTCTGGGAGTTGGGGCCCTGTGGCCTGAAAGATGGCCTCATGGGGGAGAAGGAGGAGGGTTGGGGGGGCTGAGGGCCCCTTTCCTGGGGATCGCCCCCCTGTGCCCTTCTGCTGCCCCTTGGGCACAGGGACTGCCCTCCACCTCCCCTCGTGTGCCTGGGCTCCAGCCCCCTCCTCAGCCCATGCCTGGGCTCCCCTGGACGAGACGGTGGCAACAGTGTTCCAGGAGGGTCGGGGGTCCTTGGTGACCCCCCCACCTACCTGGTTCCCTGCAAGTGGCGCAGTCCCCCGTGCCCGACAGTGGCTGGGAGGGGGCGAAGCATCCAGACATCCCGCCAGTGGGAAAGGGAGGCACCGCCGGCCTGCGCAAGGTCTCCCAGCACTCCATAAAAGAATTGCTGATTGCCCAGTGTTGCATGGGCCCTTCTTCCCCATCCCCAACCCTGCCCCTGGAGCGTGGAGAGGTGCCATCTCCTCTGCGTGGAGCCCCGAGGGAGAGGGGAGAGGGTCTGGTGTCCTTTGGGCTGCTGGGCCAGTGACATGCAAGGAGTTGTTGGAGGCCACCAAGGGAGGTCCTTGGGGCCTGGAGGTGGCAGGGTTTCTTTTCAGTCTGAGGTTCAGCCTCCCTCTATTTTCTAGTTTTAAAGACAAACCTTCTCACTGCCTTTTTTTTTTTTTCTTAATCACTGGGGATATTTTTAGTGTTCTTCTCTAAAACAAATTATGGTTCAATTCCTGCAGTCATCTGGGAGTTTCACCAAGACRTTTCACCACAGCTGTGGTGAAGACAAAGAATAACTCATAACGCTTCAGTCGTGCTCACGCTCTTCCTGGAACAAAACGTAGATTAGGCTACTGGTCTTCCAGCATGGAATAAGCTGGGAAATGGGCTGTGGGTTGTGGTAGCATATGAATTTTGTGGACTGTAGTGACAACAGTTTCTCAGGCTTACAACAGCAATGACACTGTTGAGAAAGAGTTGCATGTGTGTGAATATGGTCTGTCTGCCGATCAGTCAGAGGTGACTGCTCGCAAAGCATCCTGAGGAACCACGGAAATATTCTGCTGTTATTACTGCACTTACTGCAGAAGCAAAAGCTACCAATCAGCAGTACAAACTGATGTCTCAGATTTTCTGATCTGGCTGAAATAGGCTTGCTCTAGGACTAGCAATAAAAGAAGAAATACCAGTAGCTGCTTCCCTAGCCTGAGGGGTGGCTGCCCCCAGCATAACTAAGGGCAGCCACGAGGTTGCTCTAAGGCAACACAGCCAATGCTAACGCTTGTTTTCCAGGGGTGGATAGCCTGCAGTTTCCGAAGAATCTGTTCTCTTTTAGCTCAGATTCCCAAAATTTGGGTTAACCCATATCAGTGTCGCTACTGGAAATTGCATCTACAGTGCATCTTATTTTATGTGGGCTGGCACAAGGATGGGCGGCATGAAGGAGGGCTGCAGTTAAGAGCAACTGTATGTGAAGCGGGTGCTGGTGTCAGCTCACATCTTCGTAGAAATCATCACCACAAACAACCTGAGCGTGAGCTCTGCATGGGCCTCTCAGAGGAAAATTCATCATGGTGAGGGGGGTGGGAACTAAATTACTTTGGCACCAAATTCATTTAGCCTGGACCCACTGAACGCGCAAGCCTGCCCGCCAATGTTTGATTTGCTAAATGGGAGTCAGCCAGTCCCCCCCTTGTACAGCCAGAGCCCTCCCCACAGATGCCTGCCAACAGCGTGGGGGCCACCGGCAGCAATTAGCCACCACTCTGAGACCTACTGCTGATTGCAAACTCCTCTTGGAGTCAGGACTGGACTGAAGCACCGGGTACGTGCTGCGTGGAGCAGGGGACCTCCAGGAGACCATGTCTCCATCGCGTTGTCCCTGCCAGGGAGGCTGGCACACCRCAGGGGAGAACCAGGAGCCCTTCGACAGCTCTTCTCATGAGCACAGCACTGCAGGGTAACTGTGGGCACGACCCTCTCCAACGCACTTCTGCACGGCTTGGATCAGCCCCAACTACACGACAAGCACATATGCTGCTGCTGGAAATTTTATGTGGAAAAAAACTAGCCTAGATTGTAGTTTATCGTTCTTTTCAGCAGGACTGCATGAAGCTAATGACACAGAAAGCCATTTGGGTTAAATTGTGAAACTGAAAGATGCAGCACCTGCTTTTATGCTTCACATATTACTAAAAATACTTCTTCCTTTCTAAAATGCAACACAAATGACAATACAAAAGAAAACTCCACAGTGACACTGGTGACATTATTAAGGTGGGTTTCATCAGTGTCCCTGTGCACAGAAAGATGAAAAAATGATAGCAGAAACAGAAAACGTCATTATGCCATTGCTTAAACCCTTGGTGCATCCATATCTGAGGTAATTCATTGCACTCCTGGTCTCTCRATGTAAAAAAGGGGATAGTGATAGGTTTTAGACAAGAGAGATGAGAATGATCCAAAGTATGGAAGAGCTTCCATATGAGGAGAAACTAAATAGCATCTAAATTATGCTGAAAAAGAGACTCCTGAGGGAAGAAACATTGCAAAAAGGTGTGGAGGAGGTGAATCAAGACACCAAGTACTTCAACAGACAGATGAGAGAGAGGGGCTCAGAAACAAATAAAAGTGCCCAATTTAACTGAAAACTAACATTTCAGGGAAAGGTGTGGAAGCCAGGTGAGGTCAATGGTTCAAACAAGGGGTTATGCCGACCCCCTTGGGGACAGCAGCCCTGGAGCTGCCGGGGACCACACGGTGCAAAGGCCACCCAGCCTGGTTGCAGGCGCCGATCCCACCCGTGCCAGGGCAGAGCCTGCGGTCGGCTGCGTCCTTGCCCCCGACCCATGTCACCTCAGGCAGCGGGTACGGGTGGGCGCATGGATGCCCACCTCACGGGGCACAGGGACACCCCCGGGCAGCTGTCTTCAGGAGATGCCACTGGGACCTCTAAGGAGTCTTCTTGTYGTGGGCGCAGCTCACATAGTTCAAATATCACATTTATTCTTAAACATTTTCCCCCTTCATTCTTCAAAATCAAACAAAAAGCCCTGACTCAAGCAAATTTTTTACCAGTGAAAAGGGAGCATTGCCAGAGAGTATGAACCCCTGTAGAGATTTTACTTTTGCTATTGATTTTATGCGTGAGATGTTTAGCTACTCTGATAATATCTGACAGTATAAGAAGCCAGAGAGAGAATAGAAAGGTTAATGCAGTAACAATGTCACCAGGATAACTGGTAAAATTTTTGGAAATTGTGGTTTTAAATCTGACTGATTGTTTATCTGACATTGTTTATCAAGCTGAGAAGTGTTTTGACAAAAAAATCCTCTTCCCATTGAGGAGTTTTAATTTTTTTATCATTATTTTTGCGAGAAGGGCACGCAAGGTAAAATGGGCTRTATTAGAGAGCTATAAATGCTTCGGAAAAGGAAAAAAAGTAAATGGCAGAAATCTAAGAGGTGAACTGAGGCATTCATGGTGAAGGTACATATATTTCCTACCTTGCTAACAGCTTGCTATGTAACTTATGTTGCATTGGTATTAGGGCAGTTTCTAGAGTGTTAAAAGCCCTCATTGAAAACATAGTTTTTGAATAAAGAGGTCTCTGAATAACAGCACTGCTCCTCTGGGACAACGCAGACCAGAAGGCATGGGGACGGGGGACAACATGTCCTCAGCTCCTCTGGAGCCTCAGAAGACGTGCAGCCAGAGCTGCCCTTTCAACAAAAAGCTGCTCTACCAAGCAAGGCTGCTCTCTGAAGACATCCACCCACCCAAAACAAAACCTAAAGCCAAATGTTTACTAGAAGAATGTTCTTTTCAAGGGTAAATTGCTTTTAAAAATAAATAGAAGTTTAGCTGAAAGGCTGGCTGTAGTTTGGGTGCTCCCTGGGTTTGGTTGCCCTCCTGGGGGTAACAGTTTGGATCTTTTTGGACTGAGAATTCATGTCAGTCACTTCCTGGGCAAGTGCTCTCATATCAAGGRTCTTCAATATAAAGCATAAGCTAATGCATTTTAAGCACAGGTCTGGACAGCAGAGCTCTGGAGGACAGGCAGAAGTTGGAGCACGATCCCACCCTTCGTGGTTCCAGCTGGTTAATGCCAGGACCTCAAGGTTTTAGGGCTTGCCCTTCTCGGCAGCCCATTCCTCCCATGCATGGTCCAGAGAGCCTGGGCCTCACATTGGGTTTCACACCAGTAGCCCGGCCCTGAAAAACAAGGAGATGCTGTGTCTGACCTGTGCTGGACTGCCCCTGTACCAAATCTGTCCCCAGCTGTGCCTGGTTTTGGGYGTTTGAATTATGTGTCAGAAATATTTATTCATTAAAAAAATTAGTGCTTTCCATACAGTTACTTTAGGATTGTATGTCAAGAGGCTAAAATAGCTTTCATTTCAGTTCATTTAGTCCAGCAAGTCTCCCCACTGTAACTGTAACCCACTCTGCTGTCAGGGAATGTACTAGAGCTACCGCAGAGTTAGAGAACCAAAAAATATACATTTGAAGTGACAGCATGAAAAAAGTGAATGGGGGTGAAATATAATTAGCTGAGGCAAGGACAAGTAGGTAAGTCTCCACAGTCATAATTTATGTGGGATATTGTTATAGTTATTACCATGCAATTTAACAGGAATACACCAGAGCAATTTTCATATCTTAAAACATGCAGATGCACTCACATATATATGAGAAAAGTCTCAGAACTCAAATCAACCAAAATAATCAAGAAAGTTATTACCATAAACAGCACAATTAACACAGGGATCACAAGGGATGAGTCTCCATTTCTGATAATCTTAAGAGAAAATGAAAGCATTATTAAAACTTTAGTGTAGAAATGGTAGCTACGTTCGCATCTCTGTGCACATCACCAGCACTCTGTAGTCTCTGTCAGTTCCTCCTCTACTGTTTCTTTGCCAGTCCCAGAACCAACAAAATGTGTAGATTTGAGATCTCCTGAACCATCAGAGGACACATGTGGTACTGAAAAATATTCGGACTGACCTTGCCAGTTTCAATTGATTTTTTTTTTTTAACTGAAGAGGAACTGTCTTCATTACTAAAGAGGAGAAGGAGGTGTGGACGCTACGGGTACACACTTCTGGGGATTTAAAGTTGCAAAAAGAAAAATGGTGCTTTATGAAGGTCTGTGCTGCCATCCATGATTTACAGGCTTCTTTCTAATGTTGCTGTCAATACAGTATTGCTCTCATCAGCTGTATAAATTATTTCTATCAGTAACATGAAACACAGTGCTACCATTTCAACAAAAGGAGACATTCATCATTTTAATTCACACTTAAATTGCTGAAGATTATCCACTGTCCATTAGATTTCAACAATATCCAAACGTAAGCTGTTCTAATCATATGCTAAAATACAATAACCACCAACTCTCAGAACCATCTGAAAAAAATCTGTCACTCCCACACTGATCAAGTTTCTACCTCTCTCAGAAGTTTTTTTTTTATCTTCTATCCCTGTACTTCTGTGTGGCCAGTGTGCTTTCAACTTAATATGCAGCCAACCCTTGACTCCTCATAGTTGCCTACTTAAGGTGAATAGCTTGTGTATATACATGTTTCAGTCTGGTAGATACGGTTTAGAAAGAGTTGCTCTTGTCTTGGGGCATGAGGATAGGCTGGAAGAGCTCCTGAGGTTTACTGTTGCCTTTAAAAATCTGTTCCTCAAGCTTAAAAATGTTGTCCCAGATTTGGAAAGGAAGCACTTAAGAAGGAGGGATGAAGTACCACAGCTGTCAGTGCCATTTCTGGCATTTCTGGATCACAAAATCATTCTCTGTCTATTGGCCATGTACTCAAATAACAACAAAATGACTCTCCAGATAATGCAATTTAGTGGTTTTATCTTTTTCACTTTGAGCCTAGAGGTGAGTTGGGACCTTCTCTGAGTTAGCCCAGTGAGCCCTGTTATGCTGAGTCTGCCTTCCCAGCAGATGACTCTCTGCAGTTAAAGCAGGAGCCCCATAAAACTCTTACAAATTAAGGCTTATGCATGTTTGTTTAGATTCGTATTTCAGGTGCATCAAATAAAGAAAGCCCATTATGTTATTCCCGAGGGGGGGGGGGGGGTTTGCATCATTTTTTTCTAATACTGTGCCAGTCCATGTCTGTAAAAATCTTCTTCCCTCTGTTTGCTGAATCATGCCTGGAATCCATATTAGAAGTCAAGTGTAAAAAAAGGAGGGGAAGCTGTGCTACAGGCAGATGTTGTTGTCAATGCCCTTTCTTTCCCTGAAATAAAAGTCACACAAAAACTTAAAATCTTGCTAGGCCTCTACTCCTTACTGTCAACATTACCTCCCTTCAGATCTGTAAAAGGGCAAATCTTTTCCTAGCAACAGCATTAACCCATTCACAAGGTTTTGAAAATAGGCTTTCTGTCTTTCCCATAGCTGACAACACCTTGTACTGTTCCTACATGCCTGTGGTTTAGCATGTTATAGTGTTTAGCATTAGGAACTATCTCACAGTAACTCCAAAAAGAGCAGAGAAACTGAAAAGCTTGACACTCGCCGGAGCATTTCTTCTGCTCTAATCAAGGCACCAAATAACARAGCAAGGGAAGAGCTATTGACAGCACTTCAGAAGCAAATGTCACAAATACAAAGCTATGGCAGAAAGTTTTATAATCCAGTATTAATTTGAATATGTGGGAATTTTCTGATACAATCTTAAGTCAATAATTAGGTTACTAATTGACAAGACACTTACTCTTGTCTCAATAAGAGTCATGATCATACTCCTTAATCATTGCGCAATGATCCTCGAATAGGAAGCAAGACAGGTAAGCATAACCACATAAGAAAGATCTACAGTTCATTTCATATATATAAAAATAGATACAGAGCTAGATATGTTTTGTAGCAGCACATAAAATGTTTTATGTATGTATTTTTCTAGCTTCTGGACCAAATCGAACTTTATTCCTTTTTCACAGACCACCAACTTGATAATCTTATTTCCTGTCATCAGTGTGAGGCACCAACACATTTATCTGCACCTCCTAACAGACTCTCGGCTAGGGAGCTGAAGCCAATGTCTAGTGGCACTATTTCCCTCTCTTATTAGCAATGCACAAAGCATATTTTCAGATAATTGGGTTTCAGGAGCCACATGCTCCTGTCTCCAGTTGAACAGAACTAACTTCATCACACTCACTGATGAAGAGCTATGGCCGTATATTGCCTGCCGAAGGCCTGACCAGGCGCTCGCCAGTGCTGTCAAGCAGTGAAGCTGATTCCTAACAACAGCTCTTTGGATTTTTTTTTACATTGCTGAAGCTTCCAAACTGTGGTTGACTCATCCCTTGTCATCCTTGAGGTCCTAATAAATAGTCCTCACATGCTCTAGGAAAATACTAAACAGCAACATATATGAACCTGTCAGTTTTGTATGACAGGGACCTTGACTGAAACCCCTTATGTCTCTGCCCTGTCACCTTGTGTCCCAGGCTCTATATGAGGACGGAGAGTTTGCAAGACATATCAATGGCTGACAGTGGTTCATTGGTCTAAAGTGCTTGGGAGTCACAGGGTTACTGAGTTATGCATCCTTAATGATGTTAAGAGCAGCCTGTTGAAATCTTTGGGGAAGGACCTGCACAAAAAACATGGACCATAACAACCATAGACTGGTGGAGGCTCAGCTCCAAATCTGAACTTTGTGATGGGTCCCTCACTACAGAGACAACTCATAACACTATTATGCTACATTGGGGAAAAAAAAGGAATTCAGATTATAAAAGTCAAACAATGCTTTCTTTTTTTGTATACATGCAAAAATGTGGTCTCTGTGTATACAATGACAGGCGATTCCAAAAGGGAGTCGATGTCATTTAAAATGCATAACTCTAGATCAGCTGTTAATCTGAGTGTTTTATAATAATGCTACTAGTATTTAGTGAGCTACTAATGCCTGGAATCCATTGACATTCCTCATTCAAGACAAAGGTGAAACCTAAAGATGCATATTTGGTGATATGTCAGTGCTGAAATGTAATGAGGAATAGAAACCCTGTGTGATTTTTGCAATATTCCCTACCAATTAAGAGTTAGGCATTTTATTGAAACTGTTCACAGGAGTTCTTAATTCAGAAATTATCAAAGAAAGTCTCCAGACAGCTGATCCCAGTGGGTCTCCAGAAGTGTTCTCATTTTTTTTCCAAAAGGAAGCAGGAGGCGGAATCCTGTAATCTGCTCCTCAACCTATGGATCTCCTTGCCAGCAGATGATGTGGATTTGGAAAGGGGAGACTGGACAAGCACTTGAAAGAGATCTACTGAGGGCACTTAAACAGACAAATTGCATTAGACTCGGGCAAGCTTTTGAATCAAAACCAGTTTGAGACTAGGAGAGTAATATCATGTGGAAATATCATAGATGTATGCCTTGTTCTTACTCTACCCTAGGCACTTGCCACGGCCACTGCTGGAGACAGGATGCTGAGATGTGTCTTCCTCTGAGCCCTTATGGTTATTCTTATGTTCCAGTGAAGTCACAGTAAAAGTCCTGTTGGCAGGAAAGTCATGTTGGCTTCATGTCGGCATGAAGCATGTGCTTAGCTGTCCATCTATTTTTTTGGATATTTTCTAGTCTTTAGTGCTTCAGTTACCTCTCAAATCGATACCTACAAAGTAATTAATTCCTAGTGATACATAAAAGGTTATTCTGCTGAATTTTAGACGGATTACATCTCAGGTGCTTCAGACAACATCGAGGTGAGATGACTTCCCTTATACTTCTGTGATACACCTGAGAAAGTGGTGACACATCCAGAGCAATTTCTCTGCCTTGCAGTTCTTTCCACATACACACCATCATCACCCCTTTTTCTATTTTGTGTGTTGCCTTTACTTTTCACTACTGTGAAGTTACATAAGGTGATTAATGCTGTCTGACTGTGTAATGACTTCATTTGATTTGTGCAAAAATAATTAGAGAAGAAAGAAACCGCCCTTAGAAAAAACCGTGAGACCAGATGGAAAGGTATGTCTTGGGCGTGGGAATGGTTACACAGTAGTTTTGGGGAAACAATCATTTGGTGATTTTGCTCTCCTCCTCTGATTGCTCAATGATGACTTCAGTGACCAGTGACTCTTCTCAATTATCAGAAAAGTTTAGGAGAGAAATTCGTTAGGGAACTTTGCCCTTCTTGGCCAATAGATTCATCTGAGTTAAGCTTCTCCAAAACTTTTGACCAGCCAGGGAAATCCTTCCCCATAACTTTTGTATTTATCAGAGGGTTTGGTTCAGTTTCAGAGGACAAATCATCAGGCTGGCATCTCCACACCCAGGTGGGAGTGAATACAGACCAACCTCTGCCAAAATAACAACAACAATAGAGATGTGTTGACTAGTACTTGTGCTCAGCCACTTCCTCCACTACTGAAGCAGGAAACAAAGGGGAGAGTTTCAGAAAACAAAAGCAACGTGATGTCACCTATTAGCGCTTACTACTGTCACCTTGCAGCGGGTGCTTCATACTTTAGTGGTACATATTTAGGACTATATACCTTGTGACAGACCTCAAAGTCCTTTTGCCCTTTTCCATAGGATTTGGAACAGCAGTAGTAAGTGCAGGAGACTGTGAGGCTGTGCAACTCTCACTGTCCAAAAAGCTGTATAGGGACCTGAGCTTAAATATAAGGAATTACTTGACTCAACATATTGTGTGAACCTGAAATAAGATTGACATTTCAGAGAAGTTCTAACTTTATTTACTTGAAAAGCTTTCCTCCTAAAAATATTTCCAATAAATGTCCAAGGGCACTAGAAATCTCAAAAAGGCACCTGTTCCTGCAGGTTTTCCCACTGTCTTTCAGGGTCAAAAGCTTATGGCTTGATTTAGGTAGTACATATTAGCATGGCAGGGGAGATCTCAGTTGGTGCCGATCACCAAAACTGCATCAGTTTATGTAACACTGAGCAATTTATCACATCTGGCAAGAATTAATAGACCCTCTTCCTGCATGGATACAACAATCATTTCCACCTAACTTTTTGATAAAAATCCTTGTCCTGGTTTCAGCTGGGGTAGAGTTAATTTTCTTCCTAGTAGCTGGTATAGTGCTGTGTTTTGGAATTAGTACGAGAAGAATATTGATAACACACTGATGTTTTAGTTGTTGCTGAGTAGTGCTTACACTGGTCAAGGATTTTTCAGCTTCCCATGCTCTGCCAGGTGCACAGGAAGCTGGGAGGGAGCATAGTCAGGACAGCTGACCCAAACTGGCCAAAGGGACGTTCCATATCATATGACGTCATGCTCAGTATGGGGGGAGTTGGCTGGGGTGTAGTGACCGCTGTTCAGGGACTGGCTGGGCATCGGTTGGCAGTTGCAATTGCATTGTGCATCACTTGCTTGGCATATTCTATTATTATTATTATTATTATTATTATTATTATTATTATTACTACTACTACTACTACTACTACTACTACTACTACTACTACTATTTTACTTTATTTTTTTTCAATTATTAAACTGTTCTTATCTCAACCCACAAGTTTTCTCACTTTCACYCTTCCGWTYCTCTCCCCCATCCCACCAGAGGTGGGGGGAGTGAGCAAGCAGCTGTGTAGTGCTTAGTTGCTGGCTAGAGTTAAACCATGACAATCCTCTAAAAACTCAGTATTAAAATAGGTCTACCCGCTTTCCTGTCCCAGGATTCTTCTTTCTCTCTAGTTAAAACAGCCTGGCTTTTCTAGGACACAGCTTTACATTTCATTTGGTCTGAGAATCCAGTGACCAGGATAGGGTGCAATACAAGTAATTTCCTCCAGCTCCAATGTGATCTCAGAGGCTTTCAGCTGGAGACATTTTAGAGCTGGAACCAGTTCTATACAGTTCTGAAAAGCGTCAAGCCAAGTTTTGACATGTCATAAAATATTTATTTCTAACTTGGGAACTTGTGTAGCAACCGAAACAGGATTAAAAGAAAAAGACTCAGTCAGTATGGTGTGGCTATACATATAAAGGTTCTCATTCACTCTTGCGTTTCACTATTGAATCTTAATTTTGCTACAACATCATATTGGTTCCATTTAAAAAACAATCCCCCCCCCCCCAAAATATCCACAAAAAATGAAGAAAAGTTAGGAGCTATACGTTGGGTCTAATTCCACTCTCCAGCAAAGCCAGGGTGTGCAGAAGGTTGATTCCTTTCAGTCTTAGAAGCACTTAGTTCACAATCCAAATGACCTATACTGGCTCATTTCAATAGAAGTGATGAGAATTTTAAGTCTTGTGGAAAAAAATCCCAGGATTGTCAAGTCTGAGATTTCTCTGCTTACCTTACCAAAGGTTCTCTAGCTTCTTCCAACGTTAAAATCCATACACATATGTTTGTGACATCAAGAAAAATGTGGGATTTCAGAAGCTTCTCAGCATTTGCTGGTAGAGAGAACCAGTTGGGACACAAATCTAGTATTGATTAACTGTTATCTTAATATACTATTTATATTTCAAATGTCTACTTAATTAGGTGGCTAGTTGTGGTAGAGATCCCAGGGAGATTATCTATTTGTTTATTTATTATGAAGAAAGCATGTTCTCAAAATCTTATTTACTTCCGAAAAATGAATGGGACTGAGTAACCAGTGCCAGGGATGAGTAATCAGTGCCAGGTTAGTCATGCTTCACTGGCTTGCAAGGGATGGGAAGCTCATCCACATAGCAGCTCATCAGCCCAGACCTACCCTCTGCCTGGCTCAGTGTCTGGTCACTGTGGATTCCCACTGTGCTGCTTTCCGCCACCTCAGATGGCCATGTCAGTCAAGTGGATATCAACTATTTCCGGCTTTTTGAGGTAGATGTCTCCTTCTTCATCTTATAAAGGTGCTTCAGTTGTGCCTGTGACACAAGCCATAATTCAGACTGGCAAATGTTATTCAGTTCCATCAGGCGTACCAATGAGTTTTCACAATGATGGCTTAGGCAAATTTCCTAACTGTATGTCTCTTATTGATGGGGAATTGTTGGCCAAGAGCTCATGAGTGAGCAGTGCACTCTTTCCAGGAGAAAAGGAGGTCTGTTCATTGCCCATGTAGAAATTCAGATGTTAGAGGGGTGTTCGAATAAGGCCTGGCGATGCAGACACAATTAGCGGACGTTGCACCTGCCAGACCTGCAGCAGATATTCATGTTGCTTAGAAAAAAGGGTCATGAACAGAGATGTCAGACTCTGAGACTCCTAAGGAAATTACGCTGTCAGCAAAAGGCCAGGCAGACCCCTGAGACGGTAGAACGCGCCAGGAGGTTCCTTTTGCTGGGAATGCAGAGTTTTCCCCGTGGGGAGTGGGGGTTGACAGCTGCACACCTGCCTCCTCTGCAGCTTCCCAAGTGCCTCCCCAGATGGGAGCGTTTGCTGGAGATGGCCCGCGCTGCTCCGAGCAGTTTCCTAAGCCCTGTGGCTGCTGTCAGGGGAGGGAACAGTATGTGAAACATGGCATCGTTTCATTTCACTAAAAGGAAGCGGATAACACAATGGATAAAATAATGTTCACAATTCCCGTGTGTGGCTCAATACTGGTGCTTAGAAGGATTGTTTGAATACAGCAGACCAGCAATAAGCACACAGATACGAGTTTTTAAATGTTTCTAAATTGCACTGCAACACATTCCCTGCATTTCCTCCCAGTTTTCACAGTCTCCATCACCATGACACATAAGTAATTGATGTAGTGCCTTGATCCACGTATCTTCTTGTTCTTGAAGCCATTGGGCTGCTCTGCACTTTGAGTGTTCTCCTTTCAGTTGGACACTGAAGGGCTCTCATTAAAAAGCAAAAGAGCTCTGTTGAAACTTCACCCGTGAAAGGCTACAAGACAGGACAGAAGCCCTGGAGCCACAAGCTTTGCCATGCCTGATTTCTAGAGACCTGGCCCCAGTAAATGCCCTCACACCCCTGTAGCTTCCGTCTGCAGTGCTCAGTGAGAGTGAGGGATCTCAGAAGGGGATCTGGCCCCCCAGGCCTCCTGCACTGCCCTGCAGCCAGCGTGCTGCACAGCCGGTTGCTTGGAGGTAGCCCCTGGGGAATGGGGTGTCCTCTCCTGCCTGCCCCTCTCACTGGCCAGCTGCCCTGTTTGGGGTAGCAGGCAGGCAATGCTTGTCTGGGATCCAGTGCCAGGAAACTTCTCCTTCAAATAAGAACCTTCAGGCTCTTCTTCTTCTTCCATGAAGAGGTCAAGGAGCACTCTTACTTGAAAACATGATAAGAGGAGGTGATGGAGCTGTGATACTTACTCGGTCACAAGCCAATTAGAGCACTCACCAGAACGTAGGGACTTGGGATCCCCTCAGCAGCCCAAGGACAGTTGTGCCTTTGAAGCTAAATCCTGAAAAAAAAACAACCCAAAACCAGATAAATCATCCCAGGAGCAAGACCAATGCCCAGGTCTCCTCCAGGACTCCAATGAACACTCTAKGTGGTAAGTGCCACTAATGCTTTCCTCTTCTCTTTGGCCCAATGGGATCTGAGTCATATTCTGGAAAGTGGAAAGTTCAAATCCATCACAAACATCACCTGATCTGCAATATGGAAATGAGCTAGAATAATTGCTAAAATATGAAATCAAAAGTTAACTCTTTCCTCCTGCTTCCACAGCCTCTTCTCCCACTTTGTTTCCTAGAAATATGTATCCGGATTCTCAGATTGAGAGTCACTGCAGCCAGCCGCACTGGGAGTTCACCCGGAGTGCTCACTGAAACACCTCAGCTGCCCAAACTTCAGCAAGCTTCTTGCAGCAGCATAAAAACCTCAACATTTGCTATATCAGTGAAAGAGAGAGAACAAATCTGCTGTACATTTTAAAAAACTTATTCCTCTACTGTAGACCTAAGGTGAGCAAAGAGAAAGCCTGCAAGTTTGTCCTACAGTGAGACAGTGAGTGAGCTGTTTATCGACAGGGCGATAAATAATTAATACAGTTACAAAATTAAGTGAAGGGCACTGAAAGAGGGATTTTCTGTCACCTAGTCACTTCTCCTTTTGTGAAGCCACACATAACACAAAGTTAATTAAAGCTTCTACTCTGAGAAAAAGGAATGTTCCATTTGGTAAATTTAGAAACAGCTGGTTAGTTTTATCCATTACTTTTGTGCTAACATCAGTTGAGCTCATTCAACTCTCTCTTTTTATGAAGCTGTCCTTCCTATGCTACCTGATAGCTACTAATTGCTGCAACTACATTTCTGAATTGCAAATTTTCTGCACTGATAAAAACTTTGATTGCCTGTCAGCTACACATAAGGAAAAGATCACCAGTGCTAAATGAGGTGTTCCACGCTTGGATAATAATGCCTAATGAATTATTCAAAAAAGAATGCTTGAATGAAGCAAACAATTTGAAGGGTTACTAGCAGCCGTAACAGTTCAACAGCCAAAAGAACAAAAGTATCATCCTGAAAATTACACTAATGATTAAAAAATGCGTATTAATTCTACATTTGGAGAAAAAAGAAATGCCAATCTGATTTTAAAGGTTAATCATTATTTTTTCACTAATGCTCTAATCTCTGGGAAAAACACCCTTTACCAATATTTTGGGACATGTAATATTATGACATAACATATTTATATAATTTTCCAGGCATTAACCCTCTCTGCAGATTTCAAATTTCACTGTAAARGAATCGAAAGCCCTGTTTGAAAGCTATTACTGTCCACAGGATTCTCTATTGCTTTAAATGAACCTCGGATCAGGCCCAGGTACCAGCACAGCAGCGTCATACTGGTTGCATTGTGGTCAAGCACCACTAAAGGTGCTCTCAAGAGATGGACTGTTGAGCCAGACCCCTGCCTCAGCCACACCAAAACACGGTCCAGAGTCTCTGCATTACTCCAGACTGACTTCGGTGTGGTGAAGCCAGAATCTGGCTCTCACTGTTCACTTTATGAAAAGATTTGCGGGTGATGGAAACGAGACCCACACATTCAAATTATAATAAAAATAATGGCTATATTCACATAACTGCTGTAATTAGTAACTCTTTCCAGCCCAGATTTGACTGTATCTTTAAAAAAAAGTGGATGGCTAATGGGGAAAGAAATATTTTCTCTAAATGCTGCTGGCTAAAGGGAGAAGGATAAAAGAAAAAGAAAACCTTAATAAACCATGAGAATTTCATGGATGTCCAATGCTGACACATTTTCAGCTTTCATAAAAAATATATTTCCAAGACCAAAAGCGATAATTTATTATGACAGACTCTCTCTGGCTGCCAAAAACCAAGAAAAATCTGAGAACTAAATCCTAACAAACATCTCCTGTAAAATATTAGCATTACATATACATGAAAAATAACAGCACAACGGCAGCAACATGTTTATCTGCTTTGCTGTTAAAAATGCTCCCAATTGCTCMGTTTGGAACTGACCTAATGGAGACGCACCATCACAGGCAGAGAGGTCTCACTATGACAGTACAATGTTGACTATGCTAAGGAAGGATTTTTAAAATAGCATTTATTAAAATGAAACCCAGTCAACCACTTAGCTACCTCTGTTGCAATTTTACAACTATAAAGCCTTTGGTATTAGACGCCAATTAGTGATTTTGTTATAAAGATGTTCAATGTCAAGATAACACTTCTTCTCGTTTCTGGCAGTGACACTGAATGGTGGATAGAAGAAATGACTTCAGGAAAGCTTAGCTGACCATCTGCTTAGGCCTGCTCACTCACTGATGATTAATCCTTTCCCTCGAGGACAATGTCTCCATGTGTTTCTCTTGCTGTCTTTTTAATGTCACAAAAAGAGGTTGATAAACACATTCAAGTCACAATTAAAAAACATTTTAACTGACCAGTTGCCACTGATGATATTATTAGACAGTTTTAGTCACTGTTGTAACAATGCGTTTAGTGGTGGTGATGTGAAGTGAAGATGAAGTTTCTTTAATGTGCCTCCTACCTATTTTTTTTTGTTTAAGTGACATTTAAATGTTTACCTTGATGCTTGCAAACAAGCAGTTTCCAAGGGGCATGGGGAGAGTGTTGTTTTTTATGCTACAGAAGCAAAAACTCTGGAAACAATATTTGCAGGACTGCGAGGCAGCTGCTGTGTTCCCTTGCCTGGGGTGGGGGCTGAGGAGGAAGAGGAGGAGCAAACAACCCAACAGAGATTTTAGGTAGATTGCAGTGATTACTTCTAGACCCATGTATGCTTCTGCCAAATGTCCAAGTGATTGATTTCCCATTTCCTCACAACAGGTTAGAGCACAGTGGTGGGCTCATGGGCCTCATGAACACACAGGAGACACACGTGTGCTGGGACATCACGGTGGTGACATGGAAGCTGTTACAATAATGAACAGAGCAGTGTTGGGTCCCACCTGCCCTCTTTTCTCTCACGGATGCCGGTATGAATTTTGCTCCGTGTGGGAGGCAGGTTCATGCTCACTACTTTACAGAGCTGTCCTGATGAAAGAGGTGATTAGCGAGGGACTAACCGCTGACAAATGAGAGGACCAGCTTTCATGAGGACTGGCAGTCGCAGAGCTCAGCACCTCTGGCCACAAGATTACTTTTTATTTATATTCTCAAATATGGATTTAGGGGGCCAATTTCCAGTGCTCAGGGCCTGACCTTTCATCTCTACCCCAGCATCCTCTTGCATAGCATACTTTTATTCCTCCAATTGGTCTGCACGTGCAAACAACAGAACCACATTTCTTGGCAGTCCCAGAATAGAAGCATTGTAATTCCCAAGTAGCTGGGCTGACTTATTTATCACCTACCTAATTTAAAGCAGATTTGGCCAGCAGAACAGTTGATCTGCTTGCAATTGATTCCAAATATTGTCCTGCACCTATGATAGTAGTGGTTTTCAAACTCCTTATCCACATCATTATATTTACTTTCATGAAGTCTCACACTTACAGTAAATCAACCCCCATCAAATAAAATACATTGAGCACTTGATAAATCAGAAATCAAATAGCCTCAAAGGAAGCATAAAATCTAGTGATGTGATCTACTTTATTCTTGTGAAGGCATCATGGGGGGCGTTGACTTCACAATTCTAGTGATGAAGTCGAGCGTCTTCGCACAGACTGCCTCTCAGAGTTTCCTTTACCTTTTCCAGACGTATATCTACATCATTGCCTCTCATTAGATTAAGGGACTTAAACTGTCCTGTGACTTGGTGGCATTTCTACATCTCTGAAAGTTTCCATATTAACAAACACACTGCTTTCAGTATCAAAGCCAGTCAGTGTTTTCTAGGAGTTTGACCCAGAGAACTGCTACTGCCCCTTCTGTGGCTATATGGGGTGGAGACAGAAAATTCTTGGCACAATCACATCCTCCCCTTGCAACCTGGCATCTCTCAATAGGAATTTTGTTCATGAATTGAGGTCACGATATGGCCCTGAATGGTCCTACCTCTCCTTTTGTTGTAGTGCCTTAGCTCCACATGCACACATAAAGCAGGACAAGGTTAGGGAAGTACACTATAATTACCTGGCAAAGTTATTAGATATGCCAATAATGCCATCTTCAACATGAAAAGGTAAAGAAAAGGCTCTCCTGTTGAAACGGAAACATTTACTACTATTTTAGCTTAAATTTGCCCCCAAATACTCCTAACAGAAAAGGGGTTTTTCTCAGTCCTACAGACCTTAGAAATTAATGTAAGATATGACACAATAGGAAGCCAAAAAGTTATGAGGGAGGACATAAGAAGGAGAGAAGTAGAAAGTGGTTACTTGTTGAAGGCAGATTTGACTTCTGATTTCATTGGCAAGATACGGAGATGGATTTTCAAAAGCCCTGGGGTGACTTAGAAAACCAAGTCCCATTGACTTTTGATCAATTAGACATTTTTGAAATTCATGCAGATAATGAATAAGCAAGTTTACAGTCCAGTCCAACCTGCACTGAAGTTGATGTAATGTTCGCTTTATGAAAGACAGATCCAGTCCTTAATTAGATTTCCTGTAGGCATTGCGGGGCGGGGGGGGGGGGAAGTGGTGTATATGAGGAAAGGGTAGTGGCCTTGCAGCTTGCCAGTTCAGAAGGAGCATTTCATGGCACGCGAGCAAAGACACAGGTATGGAAAGAGGAGACAAGCAGGATTTCATAACTCACATCACTGGTAGATGGATCTAGGTAGTGTGAAATTAATAGCAACATTAGGTTTGACAAGAAGGAAAGGCCAGACAGCCTGAAGATCATGAGAAAATGTAAGAGCTTGGT
The DNA here is from genome assembly GCA_035582835.1 of Phoebastria nigripes. Taxonomy (NCBI): domain Eukaryota; kingdom Metazoa; phylum Chordata; class Aves; order Procellariiformes; family Diomedeidae; genus Phoebastria; species Phoebastria nigripes. The sequence continues at coordinate 817,244 of JAYKAV010000666.1, forward strand.
GTGGTATGGAAGAGATTCAATGGAGGAATATAACAGCGGAGGAGAGGTGATTACAGAGGTGGGCCTTTAAGATGATTTTAGCTGAAGTATTTTTTCCATATGATGGCAGCAGGAATGGATACTGAAAACTTATTTTCTCATTAACCAAAAAAATAGATAATATGGAAAAGGACAGGATTTTAAATTCTGTATCAGTGAGAAGAAGTTGGTGCTTATAAATTGTTTCTTTGGAAATCATCAGGAGATATATACCAATTTTCAGTGGAATCACATAGATGTTTTATAAGGGGAGAAGAGGAATAACCCTTGTAGAGGCTCTCAAGGGATGGTTGCTGACATGGAAAACCATTTACCCCAATCAAACTTTTGGTTTTAATCTGAGATGAAGGATCTAAGTCATTTAAGGGTGTTTCTGTTTACCCCTCAAGCTTCCTGGAGGCAAGAGAGAAGCTTCTGTGATCAATAGTATCAAATGGCATGAAGAAGCATAGAGCAATATATACAAATATACTTTCTTTTTCAAAAGCAGAGGTCATCTACTAGATAACAAGGCACTTTCCACATCATAACCTACAATCAGTCAAACAGACCAATCAGTGTAGTGCTAGGGGATAAAAAGACTGACTTCTGGTTTATTAGAGCCCTTAGAAAATGGAAATTAAGCAGTAGGTGGTACCTTGAGCAAAATTTTGAGGGTGGATTACTGCAATGGATCTAGGCAAGTATCAGCTAGTAACAATTTTAAAAACGCCATTTAAAGACTTCATCCTGCAAAAGTTTCCTGTGCTTATTACAGAACCACCAGTTTCTCCAATGGACTTGTGACAGTGTCTTCGTAGAGCTGGATGTGAGAGGTAAAATTCATTCATTCCCAACGTCTAGTTCATATATTATCCAACTTTAAAAAATGCTATACCTCATCACTTTAGGATATTGTTTCCAGTGATAAACTACCCGCTCTCTATTTTAATTTCTTATCATCACATGTTCCTTTCACTTAAAAAAATTAAAATCCTTTTTTCTAAGAATTTTGACAGAACAGTAGACAAGACTCTTCCTCTGCATAAAAAAGGCTATCAATTTTTGTCAGATCAATGATAAATTCCAGTTAAAATTTTATGACTGACAATTCCTGACTTAAAACTTTGGAAGCCAAATTATTCAAGAGTCTCAAGGAGACTGTTCAAAAATTGAGATACCAAGAGTGTCCAGACACTCAAAAACGTAGGCTCTCACTTTAAAACTGCCTACTAAGTCCATGAGAAGTCCAATTTAAAATTAAATCAAAAGCCAAATTGCACTGACAATTGCAAAAGCAGGAATGGATCTGGACTATACTGTTGAACTAGAAACCCATTATTAACAAGGTATATTTTAAGAGTTGAATCAAATGCTGTTGTGTTTGCAACTGAATTCTACCAGGGGGAAATCCAGGGGAAAGTAAAATGTGCTACAAAGGTAAGCCTTTTCATTTCTCTTTTTGTGTATATTTGGTTTGTGAGATGTTTCCAAATCATAAAAAGATGGCTTTGTAAATAGAACGCRTAATATGATCCTGAAAAAGGGGCAATTCCTTGCCTTCGTGAAGCAGAGCTTAGATGGCAAAAGAAATGAAGTAAAAAATTAAGAGAATAGTGACAGATTTTCATAGAGACATTTCAAAATGTTGACATTCAAAGTAAATTCAAAGAGATTAAATGGCTCTGAGTAGTCAAGAAACAAATCACATAGATCTGTCATCAGCATAACACTGGAAGCTGAAACCAAAACCATCCTGATGGCTGAAAAAACAAAAGGAGGAGCACACACCATAGATATAAGTCTGCGTCCACCAGCAGCAACTAAAATGACTAATTCTGATAAGATGTTAATTTTAATAAGTCACATAGTTAAGTGTGTTATGACTGTAATTAAGGTGTCAGTAAAGCTCTACAAGTATCCTGTGGTCATCAGGACCATTCAGAGGGTCTGCTGTCTTGTGAGTTGCCCCTGTGACTGTGTCTCTCCCTCTGCTGCCATGAATTTAAGCACCACAGACTCCTACCCAAATGTCACAACTTAGCCTTTCCTTAAAAAAAAAAAAAAAAAAAAAGTGAGATATATCTTATTTTTCTGTTTGTACTCTGTTGGCAGCCTCGATCACCTGTTTGGCCATTTCTCCTACAAACGTCTGTACTTTTCTCTGGTGGCTGTTTGCGCCTGGAAGCCCTTACCCCTGCTCTTCCTTGCATCACCAGTCCTCCCACAACATTCTCCTGAGCATCAGCTTCTATTGCCAAATGTTAGCAGGAAACTGCCCATCGTACCTGGAAAATTAAGCTGGAAACTGAGAAGTAAAAACAGAAAAGTAGACTCCATTTTGACTTAATCCAGTGAATTCAGAGATGTGCAACTGTAAGGAGGTGAAAAATAGGTGTTGGAAATCACAGCAGCCACACAGGAGGATAACGGGAAGTGCTGGTGTTAACCCTGAAAGACCAAAACAACTCACACAGACACTGCCCTGGGCTATTAGATCTGGATTAAGTAATGAATTCATCAGATCTCTCAAGATCCAGGTGTGTGCACCTCAAATCTTAGCCATAAGCAGTTTTAACAACAGCACAGAGTGTGCACATTATGAAAAGCCAGATATATGACCAAACCCACATCACCCATTTCATTCGAGTCCTAGTACAATGTCCTATGAAATAGCTATTTTCATTTCTCTTTACCTTACTGACACCAATATAAGGGTAAAATAGAATGGTGTTTTCAGGGTGGTCGTTCCAGCACATTTTAAAAGTTCAGTTATTGCACTTTCCCTGCTTTTCCAGCTCCAAGACTCAGGGACTTTTCTTCATGCGTCCAGCTCACTTCTTCATTTTTCATCCTAATAAAACCACAAGGTATGCAGAAGAGATTTCAGAAAACCTGAGCAACTTAAGAGCTTTGCGTTGAACTGGAAAAACAAGTAACAAAYGGGCAGGAGCAATACACTGTAATAGAGAGAAGACCAAATGCCAAAGCCAGTCCCATCTGTGTTCAGCTTTTCAAGTATTTCTCTCCCTCTATACATTGTCTAGGATAGCTATCTTCTAGTAAAGGCTGTTTTGTCAAAATGTTCTAGAGTGACTTTATGTTTGTCATCTCTATACCAAGAACAATGTGCATTATTTCACATTTCTCAGAGATAAATTTAATTTGCCATGTGTCAGCTCAATTACTGAGCTGATCTAAGGCACGATGAATATTTCTTGCCACTCATTTTGTGCTCAGTATGCATCATAATTTAGTATCATCAGCACATACAGTGAGTTACAGTGGGTCTTCCCAGCTAGGTAATTTATTTAAAATCAAACTATCAATCCAGGTATTAATCACACTTAACTCTTCCCTTTTGGGGGACGAAGATCCCTCCGCTCAGAAAATTCATTTTCTTTCATGTATTTCTATGCCATGTCCTTCTCAGCCCCTGTTAGGTTCATCTTCAGAAACAGCCTGTCATGTAGATCCTTATCAGAGATTTTCTGAAAACCTAGATAAAATATGTCATATGCACTGCAATTATCTACTTTATAACTCCTAAGCTCATTAAAGAGGTCAATTAGTCATTATTGCCTTTTTTAAACCCCCTCTGGCAGCCTCAGGTTAGGCTTTGGCTCCTTAATGCAGGCAAGTACTCAAACCGAGAGAGTGCTCCCAGGAGCCAAGCGCTTCTGCAGCCAGAGCTGAGTACCAGCACTTTTAGAGGGAAAAAAAGGGAAAAGAAAAGGAAGGTAACTGCCCACTGTTCCACTCACACATTAAATATTGATGAAAAGACTGAGAAAATAGAGCTGGAAATGTAAGGAAATCACATCCGAGAGAACAAAAAAAAAAATCACGGAGAGAACAGGGAGGGAGGGGGGAGTGAATACTGCAGAGCACTTTTGTAAGCAGAAGCTGAAATTAGCAGGGGGGTTATCTATTTGTAAGCAGAACAAATACAATTAGATGATCCCCCTGCTAATTTTGGCTTCTGGTTGCACAAGTGCACTGCAGGGCACACACCTTCCTTACCATTTCCTCCTGTTCTGTGCTTTCCAGGTGATATCTGTGAAACAGCAAAGGAGGAGTGCCTCCATTTTGAGCACTGACTGTAAGTGCCTGGCTAGGATGATTCCTAGCAGTTTGTTATGAAAATAAGCACACAGAGATTTTGGGTTATTCCTAACAAAAGCTTCCTCACAGCGCTGCTCCAAGGTGGTGCACTGCTGGATGAACCAACGCAGCCAAGCATCCAAGAAGTCTCATGGCTGTCTCATTCTTCTTCTGTTGGCCCATCTCAGTTTCCCTGTGGGTCCCCGACAGGATCACACAGAGTCATGGGAAGATGGAGAAACCCAGCTCAGTGGGGAGGACAGGGTGAGAAGTGTGCCCCAACTCCAGCTGAAACTCCATCTAGGACGCCTCTGCAGAGTCTGTCTTTGCTCTTGACCATGAACCATTCCCAACTCATATCCTTGATGTTCTCTCTGCCATTGTTGCGGTGCAAATTGGAGGAGAGAAATGAAATGGAATAAGAGAATGAAAGAAGGCTATTCCTCCCTTGATCTCATTATCTCTGCTGAAAAAATGAGCAATCATGGCAGTGAGAAACAAAATCTCTGAGGAGTGCTCACTCCAGGCAGCGAAAGCAGCAACAGAGGGAAAGAGAGCATTAATATGTGCTTTTCGAACAACTGCGTTCCAATTTACTACTGGACCCTACCTCTCTCATTAATTTAGGAGTGTTTCTAGTTTACTCTGTAATCTGTGCTCCACATTTTACTGAATTAGATTTCTATTTTCCTTTTCTATTCTTTTTTGTTAGTTTTGTTTGTCAGTGTTACAGATGATCACATTTCCTTCTATTTGCAAGTTTGCTTTATCTATATTTCACAGTTGCAATCTGGGCTGTCCACTATCTTATTATTGTGTGATAAGTGATATCTGCTATAACTGCACATGAACTCATTTTTCTCTGTTCCTTTCATATCCCTTCAAAGTTGGCTCATCTGAAATAACAAATTGTTGTCTTGCGGCTGGCAATTATTAGTTTGGGCTTATTAGTTTTGATCTCTAAGGTAATTTAATATGTAACCTTATTATAGTTACTCATAGCTCAGGTCTCTCACGTCAAATTTGGTTTTACCTTCTTAGCTATTAATTGCAACCTAGCTGGGCTGTGCATGTGTTGGAGTGAAGCAATACTTTCATGAACAAATCTCTGCATCATTTCCTAATGCCCACGTTTTAAGGGCGCCCAATTAACGAGGACAACTTCTATGCTAAGGTAGGTAACACATGCTATACTATTTGTGATAGTATCTTTTGTGCTTACTAGAATTCAGGTTAACAACATAACAGAAAGGGTTTTTTTAATAGAATAAGCCAGTCTTGCACTATGACAAGCTAATGGATTTATTAATATCTTAATACCTGTGATATACTGAGTTCATTTTTTTTCTTCTGTACACACTTCTGCTATTTATGTCCCTGATCCTCCTGTTTCATGTATGCGGGTGGAACTTTATATCCATGCTGAATCCTGTGAAAGGCCACAGGGGCCTTCTCAGAGGTAGGGATATGTCCATTTGCAGCCAGTCAAACACACAAAGAGCTGAGTTAGGCCAAACAACAAATACTCAGATTTTTTGCATTGCTTCCCAAACTAGACATGTTAATTATTAACCTTGTTTCCAAATGGCCTAATATGCATTGGATATACTTACTCGTGCTAAAATTCCTGATGACCTAGAGCTCAGAAACCTGATGTAGCTGAAATTTATTAAGAACTTGAAGGAGTCTATAATAACGCAATGCAAAGAAAAGCTTCATCCTGAAGGAAGAGTGGATGCTAAGAGATCAATAGTGAAGTACAGAAAACTATTTGCATGGCATAACCAGTGAGAGATAAACAGATGAACAAATAGTTAAGAAAGTAAGTTATAATGAACATCTTGATGATACTGGAAGAACATTTAGGGGTTTTGTCTTACAACTGAGAAGACAGCACAGCAGCAGCGAAGTTAAGTAGTCTGTGAATCTGACCCTTCACATCAAATAGATGGTGGTTTACTCCCCTTCATTTATTTATTTAAAAGTTTCCCTGTTTGTGAAGACATAGTATCTTTTTTTGGGTGGATGTGGGTGTGTATTAACATGCTCCTCTGCTCACGAATATAATCACACAAATCTGTGCATTGTTGAGAAATAACTGTACATGTACGCTGCTGTCAAAAGGGTTTTCTATGGTGATCACTGAGTCCAGTGAGAAAACAATATAATTTCAAATTTTGCTAGCACTCCTGAATCCTCAGCCACCTCCTCTGTAGGAAGGACTAACACTCTGGTTAATGTGAAACATGATCACCATGGGTAAGAGCACTTGAAGACCTCCACACCAGGACTATGACTATTTCAAAATATTTCAATACCCAGACCTTTAGACTTTCATCAGTGCTCAGACCTGCATCTCTGGAATACTAAAACCACTAAATATTCTGTAGCAAAATCATAAGTCTGGGAATGAAAATCCTGTTTTACTAATTAAAAACCATCTTACATGCCATGCAGCTCTTGCCAGGACCATAGGCATTAAAGGAAAGTGCTACGTAGATCAGATGTGGGCTCACCTGCCAGGCAGCATATGTTTTGCTACTGTCAAACCCAAGGGCTCTTTAAAGAATTGAGACAGATGCTTATCTCACCTTCTGCACCTTTCAGAGAGATCATGTCACAGCGTCCACATCATTGGAATGCTTTATTGTGAAACACAGCACCCTTTTTAACACTAGTTTGCTGGCAATCTGAGACTTGCTGGTAGAGGTTTTCTTCCACGCCAGCCAGTCTTGGCTATCTTAGGTTTTCCTAAAGTGACATGTTGGAATTCCCTCCACACATACCAAGCTAGAGATAGGCAAGGTTCAGTGAATTGTAAACTTTCACAACTGATTTACATGTTCCAGGTTTTAATACCCTCTCAATTCTTAAACGGATTAAGGAGGACAGTCTTCAGCTACATTTGACAGAGATTGTTCTCGACATGGCCTATTTTTCATGGTAGTCATTTATTGTACTTGGTAATAGCTATAAGGCCTTTTGCATTGATTTTTCTTTCTGAATCTACTTTAGGTCTGCTCCCTAAATGCTGGATATGGTGTTTAGTGACACCACTTTTGTTTATTCTGCAGTCTGGCATATTTGATAATTCATTCATTTCTTCACATGACATAAATTGGCAATGAATAAACTAAGGTTGGAAACGAAATGGTTTTGGCTGTCATAGGATGGATAAAAGCCCTGGAATGGCTGCCCAGTAATAGGAATACCGAGGGCCAAAAACCCAACTGCTTTTTTAGATGAAGCTTAATCAGTTTCTGAAAAGGTTTATAAGACCTAACGTAGTGGCTCTGATAATGAGGAAATGGGTCYCAAAATACAGATGTCTTTTCCAGGCATATGAGAGATGAGTGTGCACACACAAGATGATTCATCATCACAAAATACCACAGCATTTTCTTGTGTGCACAAAACAAACAAAAAATTAATCATAGCTTGTTACTTGTAGGCTTTCCTTGGAAAGGCTAACTCTAACTTTGAACAACTATTGTTTCCAGAGGGGAAGTCTGACTTTTTAAAAGTTTAGGGGCACATGCAGACAACTCCTGATGCAGCATGTACTTGCAGTTTCTAAGACTGCCCATGTTAGCAGTCAACCAGATCCTGCTTTTATGATATTTTCCACAAAGATCAGACATCACTGTACATGCTTTTTTGTGTACACGGTTGCAGCCTTGCTGTTTTGATAACCAAGCTATCTTTTTTCCAGGGTTTCATATTTGTCTGGAGACAGATTTCAGAAGGTTGTCAGATGCACCTATCTGCAGCACAGAAAGCCTAAAAGCAGTGAAGGAAATGCACACAGAGCAAGTGTTCCAGCTTCAACTTATTATCCAAATGCTGATGACGGATGACCTTCAACCTCCCAGCAACAAGAAACAGACATTAGTGAAGACATGGGAAAAGACTCAATAGCAAGCTTTGGCCCATAAACATTCCCTTTGCAACAATAACAGAGCTACAGCAGGACAGTGCATGGAGCTGTATTTGTGCAATGTGCAAAAATACAATGTAGCTTGATAGATGAGGGCACGTTTGGACTCCACCATCTCCCTGTGGCTCACACATGTATCAATGAGGACAGAATAAGACAGATGATGCCCAAGGCCCCTACTAATCCACCACATCCATTATGCTCCCATGATTTCTTCTGCTGCTTCTCTCTCCCGAATATATCCCACTTCTGAAGCTCCTTCCAGCTCAGCTTGCATCTATGGACCTGTGGTCCCTTTTCTTGGACAGTAGCAGGTGACAGAATTCAGTGTCTGCTCCCTTTTGGTGCATTCTTCACTTTCACCATATCTCTGACATTACTGGAGAGGACTGGGAACCACAATAACACAGAAAAGTACCCTTCAAAATACAAGTCAGTTTAGCAGAAGAGTCAGATAGCATCCACATCTACAACACCTAGACTATGTCTGCAACCCTTATGCTGAGATCTCCTTGTGCAGTGCAAAACAAATGGAATCAGCTCCAGGACAGCTGCCAAAATCCCTTGAGGTGCCTCAGGAAGGGGCAAGCCGAGCTTTACACACCCTGGTCCCCAGTGCCTTACGTAGGAAGCCCTATAACTGCTAAAGCCATCTAAAAGAGAACAGAAAAGCATTTCCTACCCTTCTGTGTATCTGTAACGACAACAGATACCATGACTGTGACAGTTTGGAAACAGACCCATGGGACTCATTGTGTATCAGTGAAGGTGAAAGGCAAACACAAGCACAAAGGCAAAAGGAAGCACAAGAACCCAGAGCATAAGCATTTAAACAAATCAACATGTTGCTCTCCAGAAGTGAGCTCTCCATCAGAGCAGACTCATGTCTCCATTTGACATATTCCATACTCCAGTCACTCACTCAAGTCATTGCCAGCAATGACGTTTCTATTGCTGTTGCAGTGGCAGGAGAGTATAGTTTTTCAGAAGGTGTCGGGGATGGGTTAGGGCTGAATTTATCTGCCACTTAGTGAAATGGGTGAAGAGCCAGGAGGGACAATCAGGTCAGTATCTAYATGTTATAGTAAGACAAATAGTTTCTGTACCAAATGGGATCTGTAAAGCTGCCTTTGCCTCATGTAGTAATAGATTTGGAAGTTGTTTGTATAGCACTTTATATTCCCAAACTTAGTTCTATGTACCAACCCAGTCCAGACCTGCTCTTTTACAGGACCTCATGGAGTATGGAAGCAGGGTTACCACTCCTTGAACCTAAGAGAGGTCAGCCTCTTCTCTGCATCAGGGCAAGGCTCTCAGGGCAGATTTGTCAGTACCTCAGGCAACAGAAAAAGAGTTTTACTATGGAGATCTATTCAGGGGCACAGGCTGTGCATGAGTCTCTGTAGCCTGAGATTTTCTAGCTGCCTCATGGCGTGTTAAAAACAAGAACAAGCTAGCATCACTGAGAGAAAAATATTACTTACGCTTGGGACTATCCCAACCCCAGGGTAGTGGGAGACCCTTTGAGGGTTATATCAGTATCATAAAGTGTCTTAAAACTTTTTCAAACCCTACTCTGAATGTCCTCAGCCAGAATGAAGAAGTGGAGTCAATCACCATCACTTATGGCAGAGAGTTCAGTAAGAATGCAACTGGGACCATCCCACCCCATTCACCAGAAAGCCAAGAGATAATAGAAATGCTAGTTCACTCTGAACTGAAGAGAGACTTGAAATATCAGTTCAACAACAAAAAGGTACCTATTCCCATCTTGAGCCAATCTACAACACTAGGTCTTAAAGAAAATTAGTGTGATAAAACATCAAGTCAAAGCAATATTACCTGCAATCTCAGTTTGGTTAATCACAATTATTTTAAATATTTAATGTTGGAAGTGTAAGGAAAATGCAGAAACTGAATTGAAAATTGATGTGAAGATGTGACAATTCCAGTAACATAATGCCTTTGTATGATGGACTACTAATAAAATGCCTTATATAATCAGATGCACAACAAAAATGCCTGAATGTGTCTTGCCATGTATCAGATAAAACGCGGAGTACTTATTTGGCATCAAAACTAGCTGCTATTCCTTCAGCACCCATCCCACTTGCAGTAGCTTTAGAAAGAACAAGACACAGAAGCATAAGAGGGAAGAGAAAGAAGACAATGATAAAGATATGAAAAATGCCTGTTTAATTATGCTCCAGATTTTATCTGTGTTTCATATCAGCTCGCTCTCTTTCCTCTCCAAGAGAAATAACTGGCATGTGCTGTATTTTGAAAGTAGATTGACACAAAGAAAGAGAATTGGCTGTGTCTCCTGGCATTAATCTCCCTCCACAACAGCCTGTGATTGAGTCAGGGCTATTCTTCTCACTTTCAGGTCTGAGTCACTATCAAAAAGGATGCTATTTCTCCAGCATCCTTTCCAGCAGGGATATACACTGTCTGGCAGAGATGGTACAGAGCACTTCAGGTCCTACAGAATATGCTCTGGCTCTTGCTTTTGACCTGTTCACAGCTCATTCAATGAAAAAAACAAAACCAAAAGGAGGACAAGGAAATAATATTGCTGTTCCTGTTTTCTTATCTACTTTCTTACATCCTTCTTCTTTAGTTTACTTCATGACAGCATCTAAAATGTTGTCTTCCTCACTATAAGCACATTGCCTCATGAAAACCCTTCCCCATTAAATTTGAACTCATMCCCTTTACTCTGTACATACAAAAAACATCATCCCCCATTATAGCTTCTCTTTCATCCTCTCTGCTCCTCTGCCTTCTGGTTACATGCATCCGAATCCTTCTTCCTAAAGATCAGGTAGCATCCTTATTCTGCTCTGAACTTGAGATGGTCCTTAACTGGCCACCTTAAATATCCCCACTTACTGCTTACACAAGGAATTGAAATAACCTGCACGGTGTCACTCTACAGCCCAGCTGCTGAGCTCAGTATAGGACACCAGGTACTCAGAAACATTCATTCTCATCATGTATATCATGTCTGCTCCCTGCCTTCAGCTTCACCTCAGCAAAGCCCTGTATGCCACCTCATTTACCAACAGAAGGAGGAACGGTCCTGTGCAGGAAGAAGATACTCAGAACCACAACTGCCTGCACAGCTGATGAAATGGTACAATGTGTAGCTCACTGACCTTTACTTTAAAGCTTCAGTTCTTTATCTCTCTCCAACCCTCTTTTAAAGTAACTATGGAGCTTTTTATTTGGGTAGGGAGGTGGAAGAGACTGACTTCAGATGCAGCACTTCCTCCCTGAATTTTCCCAGCTCTCACTAAAGTTTCTGGGCAGCTAGGATTTAGTGCACCCGGGATAGAGAGCAGACACCTTTCAGCCTTCCCCCGGTGATGACAGAGTATCGCACTCATATCAGAACCAGCAAATTGAATGCTGATCCTAACAAACGCTCCTGGTCTGCTTTACTCTGAAGCTGAAGAACATCTCATCTTCTCTTTATTTAAGAGCTTATTTTGTTCTCTTCAATAGAGTACCTGAGTGCCTTCCTCAGCCAAATTTCTCAGCCCACCACCTTCTTTCCCTGCAAACACCTGTGGAGATCTGAAGGCAGAATTGTGTCTGTTGTTGCAGTTATGAAAATAACGCAGGACTCGCATCATGCTATCCTTATGCTTAGACCCCTTTAATCAAGCAGCAGACCCCTTTAATCAAGCAGCTTTCCTGAATCATTTTATTGAAATCTTTTCAGGAACAGTTCTGACTTCTAGTTTTAGCACTGCAGATATTCAGCATGACCGGCTGTGGAACTGGCTGGCAGGTGCACCCGGCTTCAGAAGAGAGACAAGGCTCAAACTGCTCTGGGGTTTATCCAGCATTCATGGGAGCTCATCACATGCAGGAGATCACATTCCAGTATTTCTATTAGCAAAGGGATATTTTGCCAACACAACTGGGTGCCACTGTTCAGGGCACTCATCCTTTGCTACCTCAGCAGCAAAGATACTGGTGCTCTAGAATGGAGTCCCTTCTAGCAGGTTTTGGATGGGACCATTTCTGTACCTGAGGAGCCGACAACACTGCACCTTTTTTTTTTTTCCCCTATCTAAAGCTTTTTTTTTTTTCTGTCATCTGAAAAAAAGCTGAGCTACAGCTTAGGTACATTTTTGTGTCTGGACAGATCTCAAAGAGCCRTCACTTAATCCCTTCATCCAATATCACACTTCGCTTAAGTGACTTTTCAGTACTAAGCCTGTATGGAACTGACTGTAGTATTTTACCCTCGCTGTGAAATATTCTTCACTTTTGTGACACCAACTAGTCTTGAAATGCTGCAAAAATGCTGACAGAAGAAATACCAGAGAACGGTTTTAAAAAGCTTGTGAAGGATCGGTAGGTCCAGAGGTGTTTTTTCAGCATCGGAACAGCTAGGGGACATTTAAAACCAAAGAGAAAAAATTCTAGAGGACACAGAAGATTTAGTGTATTTGAGGGAGTCACCAACATGAAAGGTAACATATTTTGGTGGAGGCTGGAGGGGACAGGATCTGATGGACAGTATATCAACCCTATAGTAGTAACGGGGGGGCAGGCACTACCGAAACACGGGGAAAGCAATGAAATGAGAAAGGTAAATGAAGCGAAGTGTAGCATCAGGCAGAGGCCCCAACATCACAAACACAGTCACAGTGTACAGTCTCATAGACCCCCTGAGTTTTACATTGAAGAGAAGTGACAAAATCATCAGGAGAGAAATGAGAATGACCAGCAGAAGCCTGGGGAGGAACAGTGTGAGAAGGGAGTCAAGACCACTAAAGAGCTGCCTGAGGTTAGTGCTACTGGACTACGATTTATGAAGGGATACATTCAAAACTGCCTCAGAGGTTAAATGTGAAGCTTGGACAAGAGAATGAGAGAAAAGGAAATCTTCAGAAGTCCAAGATGTAAGCAAGATATATGGCACGTACAGCTCAGCTAGCACAATTACACTGTGAAACTGAATTCCTGAACAGCAGCTCTTTGCTTTACTGTCCTGAAGTGGCACTCCCAGTCGTGTCTTTGTCATTTGAACCCTGCTGGCTTCCACTGCTACAGCACCTGCACCACAACAAAGGAAGGAGCCTTAAAATAAGGCTGTGGAAGGTTCATTAAAATCATACTAATCTTCCAGGATTTCATTTTCAAATGTAAGCACCAGTCCACATACATGCTTACAATATAGATGCATGTATGCACACACAGGTACATATACACACGTAGATTAGGTTGCATATTCTGCTGCTCATTAGAACTCTTAAAATACTATTTAGTTGTGTTTTAAAGTTTTTCTTAGGAATCCAGGTACAAATAAAAGTGATTTATGCAAACACGTCCTACAAACTCACTTTGGAGACCAAAGCGGTACTTCTCAGCCTCCTGAACAAAAGTCACAGTAGAGTTACATTTATAAAACCCCCCTCTCATCAAGGCTTTTCCCAAGTCTTTGCTGCATTCTGGAAAAAGCCATTCGCCTTCCAAAGCAAGTGGTGCCACGGGCTCTTTCCTGGACCCACACCCCAGGCTTCCCCTTTGCATTCATCCAGCTGCATCAACAAGAGTCTTGTCCACCTACAGATTGCAGTATGTGGCTCCTGAATGGTGGAAATTGTGGCCAGTTTAATTCTGCACCCTCTATAATTATGGGGATTATTCTGCTTTTCATTCGAATCATATAGCCATTTTTCACTTAGCTTTGTTACATCTTTAATTACGACCTTAGGTTGAGGTGGTATAATTTTACTTTAAGAGATATGCCAGAACTCAAGTACTGACATCTCCAGGTTTCACAGAAATTGCAGGGATCATAGGAATTTAACTTGATAATTACCTCAATATTTCAAGTCAGACAATCACCATATAAAATAATTATGGGTTGTTGTTTTTCCAAATTCACTTTGTGGGTTACCGTAGGTTACTGCAGGTTACAATATATGATGTTAGATAGATGTAGAAATAGAGATAAAAAGGTATAATATACATAAACACAAGATTATTCAACTAGATGTATAAGGAATACCAAAAGACAAAGAGAGGCACCTCTTTTAAACGCATAAAATAGCAAATAGCACATTTCCCATTAAGGAATGTTCAGATCAAGGATTCCTTTCCACCATCTCTTTAGCCACAGAAATTTCTTCCCCCAAGGGACTTGCAAAGATGCAAAGACTGGCACAAATGGGAGCAAAAATACCCTTTGCACACTTCTTGCATGAAACCTTCAATAACTGGCCCCTCTGTCACCCATATAATCTCTCTTCTTTTACTAACAGAAGCACTCTTAGCCAGCATTTCATCATGTTCCTTGGCACAATTAAGGAATTTTAAGCTATAAGCTACTACTTGCGAAGGTTTTCTTTCTTCAGTTTTAAAAAAGCAATTAACAAAGTCCAAAAGGGGAATATTTTAATATACCATAATTTGATTACATTTCGTGGTTTTTTTTTTCCCCCTCAAAATGCCAGTGCTTTTGTTAGCTCTTGCATGTAAAGATGGAGAAAAAAATTACTTGGCATGATTTCCATCATGTTGATTCTTCTGGGTTCTCAAATATTATGATCCATGGAAAGTCTGGATTCATGCTTACTTCTACTCTTCATTAAGTCAGTTGTAGTTGAATTGCTGGTAGGGCAGGCTGCTGATACAGTAGGTGGGCATGCTGAATAAAATACATACCACAGCTGTACCTGCACTTGTCAGAAAGCCAACCTGCTTTACGCCAGTCTGTTCTCCACTGCTTCCTGGTCATAGCCCATCTGTTTCTGAATTCATAAAATGCTGAAGAACACAAATATCTGAACCTATTATAGGTAACATGCTTCAATTAAATTCTGATTGTGGAATTGTGCTTAACAGACTAACATTGGTAATGTATCTCTTTCAAATTTGTCGATAAAATAGACTCATCCATAGATATTTCTGTGGAATTCAGAGGCTTTTCTATGTAGTGGCTTCTACATATGGTGCACCTGGCCAATATTCTTGCAGTTACAAACAAAATCAAAACCAAAAATAACTGCCAAACCAGAGTATGGAAGGTTACTAAGACAGATTAGATAAAAACCTACATATAGGGAGAGGTTCCACAGTAGGAGCACTTACAGGTGAAGTAAGCCAGACAGCTATTGACCTGAAGTTTACCAATAGCTTAAAGGAGTGCTTTACTTTTCAATTGGATTCAGTGATAACATAGAATGATAGCGCACACAAAAATGATGAAACTAATAAAAGTTTACCTTGTACATACAATTTTTGCACCGGGGATGAAACAATCAACTTTACAAGGTCAATTTCATAAAAACTATGAATTAGAGGAACTCTGCAGGCTGTCAATAACTGATTTAATAGGAACAGACTTTAAACAGAAAAAGTAGGTGAGGGATATATCCCCAGGAAATTTGCTGAGAATACCTACAGTACCTATGATTAAACTATCTGTCCTCTGGATGTCATCATTGCTCTTTTTATATGCTGTTGGTTAAAGGTGTATTATGTAGAAGATAACTGCAGTCCTAAGGAAGCTGGCTTGGATGCATCATTTTTGGTAGCTCAGTGCATTTCTAATTAGAACTGAATACACAGGAGTGTGGTCCAGATCATTACTATTTATAATCTACAACAAACCACTTTCTATAATGTAATGCAAAAAAAATGACCTCCTGTGCACATTTCATTTGATGTGAATTCACATCTCTGCTTCAAGAAGCACTTTATGCCTCTTCACAAAAAATTTCCATCTTTCCATATGTGCAGCTGAGACATAGCTGCCAGTCAGCAATAGTGTTTGCCGTATTTGCAAAAATCTTTGCTTTAACATGGAACCAGAATTTAAAATTTCAAAACAAGGTGCTTGGTTTCTCCAGGGAGGGAATACTCCATTAGCGCTGATGTGCCAGAGCAGAAAGGAAAAATCTGGAATACACCTTACTGTGGCAAGATCAACCCTGAGAGATTTGTTAGAGAACACAGAGCGAAGTGGGGCACTGCAGATATTTACCATATTTCTGCAGGACCTTTTGTAAGATATTACAGCGAAATAGTCTAAGTAGAAGCAGATTCTAGGCTGAATCATTCTCCCAGCATGAGGCATAAGGTTGAATTCAAATCCTCTCAGTACCTCTCAAGTCCAGATGAATCTAAAGACGAGGAGGGGCTGGCTGTCCTAGCGCAGTTGGGTCTGCTGGCAGGTGGTGCAAACTGAACTGGCCCCAGCTAGCTAGTAAAGGAGACTGTCACCTTTGCACTTCTTTTCCTGAGCTGTGCCAAATGTTTCTTGGCTGCTGTCAGCATCCATCCTGAACCACCTGAAACAGTGTCAATTTTAGCAGCATGGGGACCACTCCAGAAGTCTCAGAAATACAAGTATGATGTCCTTCTCCCTTCTGCATGGCCATTGCACACAAAGTGAGTTGTCAGAGAGCTACGTTGCACCAAAAAACCCTACAGCTTTCACAGAGGAATTATTATGGAGCTTTCAGAGAGAGACGCTGCCCAAGTTGTACAAGCTAATGCTTAACATACTCCTTCCCAGCAATAAACACTCCTCTCTCAAAAAATTGACCGGGGTTGAATTTCGCACAGGGGCAGGGGGATAGGTGCTCCATTCCCAGCTTTATCCAAAGTATTAGTTAGACAGCATTCAGCAAATCACTTACGCTTAGGTCTACAGAAAGCACCTAGACTGAGCCTTGCAAGAAACAGAGATGGTTTCAGTGCTGAGCCTCTGAGCTCCTGGTCAGCCAAGCAAAGAGGAGCTTATAGTCTGTTAGTTTTCTATGTGCTTATGATTTTGGGAACACTCAAAAGCCCCGTACTGTTAGCAGGGCTGAACAACTCAGCATTTTTTTTATGCCTCAGCCCTATGAGGATCATAAAATTTGACATTCTTTTGAGTAGCTCACAGGTGGAGCAGAATCTATTAGGTGAGCTAACTGGGTAAATCCCTCAAAAAGGGCACTTACCTTTCCTTTGAGGAAGAGGTGGAGGGTTCTCTCGTCCTTTTACCCAATAACTAGTAGGTAGCACACCAACTGCTGAAGAAAAAGGCCATTTCCAGGGGTCCTTACTTCTATTTAAACTGAAACACAGCAACAGGTGACAGAACAGGAATAAATGACAGGATTTCCCTCTCCCAGGGAAGTGCCTCAGCCATATAAGTAAAAACAATGTGGCGTGCACTAGCTCTGTCTCTTTAGTCCAATTAATCCTTTTAGTTTCATGCAAATGGAGAAGCTTGAAAGAAAAAGTCTCCTTCCCCATACCCCAACAGGCTCTAACTGGAGGCCAGAGCGCTTCCATGGGAGGCAGGAGACGCAGAGTTAAATACCTTCAGAGCGTGATGTATTTGGAGCCCCCAAATACAGGCCACTGAACTGTTGTGTTGGAGAGGGCACCAACACTGCCCTGGCCATGTTTTGGAAGGATGGCCACTGGGTTTCTTTTTGAAAAAAGGTGCCTCTGTCTCTGCCTTCAGGAGAAGATCTCTATCGCCATGTAAACAGCCTAAATACTACAGGGCATACCTGTTGGCTTGCTTAAACACTGCTCCACGCTCAGTCTGCTGGGGTTTTGTGCATTTCCCAGCAAAGGTAGGGCACGGACAGGTAGACCAGAGCCCCTCCACCTGCTTGCCACACCAGCAGGACATGGGCCAACACTGATCTGAACATGACAGAGCTGCATTAGCCCAGTATTGACAGGGTCAAGCTTTGAGGAGGGCTTATTGGTTTGGACATAGCAATGTGTTACTATGGCTTTATGGCTTCTGGATCAGAGCTGGCCTCGGTTTCACCTGGGACGCAGAGAGACTCTGCCCCTAGAGAAGCCTTATATGCCAAACAGGGCTGTGCAAATGTCTTACTGGCTATCACAGAGCCAAACCCCTTAGAGGATGTGCACTTCAGCTTCTCCATGTCATCTTTTCCTGACTACCCAGTATTTTCAGAGGAGCTGTGCCTATTCATTTATTACAGTTGGTGCACCATTTTGTAGTGAAGTATGAAGCAGCATTATTAAAAGATGTATTTTAGGATGTTCAGTCTATTGTTTTTAAGCGTCCTCTGGAGATGCAAAAACATGGCTAGAAAAATAACTTTGATATGCTGCCCCTTTTCAACACCGGAGTTTTGCCTTGCATGTTAATGTGTATGTTTTCATGCCTCAGCTACACTAACTGTACTCCTTTCCTGTTTCTATTTATTTTGGAAGCAATATATGTTTACTAAATCAGTTGAAAAGTGTTAATGATCAGTTCACAGAATACTAATGTGGATTCAAATTACTTTCACATGAATCAAGACAAATTAAAAAATACTATTTGATCATAAACTGCTTCAAATCCATGTCACAAGAATTCTAGTATCTTGAAATAAAGATTCCTTTTTTTCATTTTGTTAATATCGCATTAGATATTTAAATTGATCAAAAAGGTGTGGGGACAAGAACACGTGGATTATCTCTGGTTCATGTAACAGAGAAGAATGAAATAAACCCTCTCTGTGTGTGTATGTGTGGCAAGGGGGGAGGGTATCAAAACCAGTTGCACCACAAGCAGTGTCTCTTCCATGTGCCTGAAAAGGAAGAAGGAAACATGTAAGAGCAAGCAAAAGAGTTGTGACATGGGTACAGCCAGCCCTGACTTGTGGCATATTATTCAGCCCTGAGAAATAGATGTGAAACCTAAAGACTGGTAACCTACATGGACACTGGGTCAAAACATTTCCAACAGAAATTTGTATTGCTCCCCAGAAAATTCATTGAAATTGAAACATACTCCAAAGATGAACCAATTTCAATGACACTTCAGCTTGATCCTGTCTTGATCTGAAACAAAGCTGTGTTTCAGAACTGCCTTTCAAGTACGTCTTATATTCTAAAGGTAGGAACTTCCAAACTATGAAATTCCTGTAGGTTTTAGTAGTTCTGCTGCTCATAGAAAGCCATTTTTTTCCACCTGTTAAAATCTGTCCTTTCCAGGCTCCCAGATGTTGTAAGTTGACCTCTTAGTGCTTTATCATACAGGAATACACGTATGCTACGCTAGCAAAATACTTCTTACATGGATGCATCATGATAATACAAATGGTGACTTTGCTGGGCGAGTCAAACTAGCATCACTGAGCAAATCAATATTGGAGGGTAAAAGCAGTTTTGCTAGGAAAATTGAGCCTATACCAGGGCACTCGCTAGATCCCAGTGCAGTGAAGCTGTGCGGGCAGAGCAGCCTGTAGTGCAGACCAGTATTGGACACAATGTCCTCTACTTTCTCCTTTCTCCCAGTAGAAAGCAGATAGCTTACAGTAATAATGCTAATCATTATATCTGACTCGTAAGCTGACCCATGAGGAGCTAGTGGATACTAAGAACTTATCTCCTTGCTCACCTTTTCCTTACCCATGAAGGAATAAGTGTGGGCACAACACTTCCTCAACCATAGTTGTCCTGAATTGTGGTTTAGCAATGTAAGGCAGGATGTAAGGCCAGGTTCGCCTCCCATTTTGCAGAGTCCAGGTTGAACATTCAGCTGTTCCTTTACTCTTCTATTTTATTTTTTATGCAAAAATGTAACCTATCGTGGATATTTTATGCATGACAATTAAGACTCATCTAGGAAACTATCAGAAGGAATAGGCTCTCCAACCTACTCTATTTCATTCAAGACAATTTTATCTAACCAATTTTTAACAAATTTAAAACATTGCCCATATCTACTCTAGCTATGAGGCACTGGTAATCAAGTCAAGCACCATTGACTATGAGAATAGTGAACTGTAGAAAATGACTTCTCAGCATTATGCAGTGTCACAGCACAATTTAAATAACACGTTCATTATTCAAGGTCTCATAATTCGTACATACAGAAATAGATACAGCGAGCTGAAAGAGGCTTTCAAGCTTTCAACAGTTAAATAAATAAGTGACCTGTATCATTACAAGTGTACTGTACATTCTTTAAATATCTSATAGGTTGTTGGAAAGTCCTTCCAAAATTAAATCCAATAATATAAAGTGCTAATTTAGGATGAGAGATGCATACACAGTAGTGATGGCTGTTACATATTGACACTTTTAAATGAGTGAACAGAAGGTTTGAGAGAAACTGTGCTTTCTGGGCAGGAATCTCAGACATTATTATTATGTTGATGTACAAAAGGGGTCTTACAATTGTGGTTACAGAAATCTAATATTAAAGTCATGCTCTTTTCTATAATTTTAGTGGATGTCAGTATTTGTTTCTGTGCAAGGTGGAATTTATCGCAGAGATTGTCTTGATTTTCATATGCATTTAGAAGATTTCAAAGTGAAATTGTTGCAATCACATTCTATCTGACATTTCTGGTAGGAGCATAGCTGAAGAAGAGTATTCTATAATTTTTCTTTTTTCTATAATTTTATTATTCTATAATTTTTTTATTGTACTCAAACATTTTTATTGTATTCAAACAATATTTTTTATTAATATATAATTTAATAATATATTAATATATTATTTATTGTACTCAAACCCAGTCTCATATAATTTCCTGTTACTCAATAATATTATATTATACTTAGATGCATGCGAGTTACAAAATATAAATATGACATGATTGTTTATATATGGATAAAATGTACAGATATAATAATGTGAGCTGTTTATAACCACTTCAGGGAAGTGGTTGAGTCACCATCCTTGGAAGTATTTAAAAGACGTGTAGATGAGGCGCTTAGGGACATGGTTTAGTGGGCATGGTGGTGTTGGGTTGACGGTTGGACTCGATGATCCTAGAGGTCTTTTCCAACCTTAATGATTCGATGATTCTATGATTCTATAAGTAATTTTTAAGGAAATTTACCAATTTAATATTTGCTTGTGTATTTTGTAAAAGGCCAATAAATTTGGCAAAAACTGTTTAACAAAGACAAACGAAATGACAAAAAGACAAAGAAAAACACAAAAGAAAAAGACAAACCAAATTTTACCCATCAATTGTTGCCAAAGCAAAAGTATTTCAGAAGTCTTTCCTGCACCTGATACTTGCCTGCTTGGGACATGTTATCTGTCTCTGCTGAATTTAAATTGTGAGTGAGAGATGAATTTATGCCATGCTGTTAAGCATCTCAGCAGAAAACATTTTTCCTTCTTCTCTGAGAAGAAAGTCTGTGTCTCTAGATGGAGCCAGGGCAGACAGCTGTATTCTCCTCCTTACTGAGGAACAGATGAGAAACACTGTCCTCTTTTGCCTGACACTGGAGCAAGTCTTTCAGAGGCTTGGTGTTTCTGGGGCATTTATGAGCTTATTATTCACTCACTGTTGACCTCACAAAGCTGCCTTCCCAAAGAAAAACACAATTTCCCTCACCTCAGGACACAGAGGGAGGTTCATTAGCTCCTCTTTCTGGGTAGTCCTGCCCAGACACCCATTTACCACTGAGGCAGGGATTAAAAGTATTCTTGAAGCCTTGTAAATCTTCACTTTGCCATTTGGCATCTTCATTGATACTCCAAGCCTTCTCCTTTGTCTCTCAGTCCCAGACATGACTATATAGCCTGCCTACACCACTCCCTGTGTTTCAACAAATCCTTACTCCTACTGCCTCGTCCAGTCTATACAGCAGGCAGCCAGCTGTGCCTGATGTGATAATAATGCCTTCTGAATCTCTCCATTGCCCTCTCCTAACTTTCTTCCTGTCTTCTATTCCACCATATCACATAGCATTTGCTCTATAATTTTGCCTTGGCCTTGTTATCATGCCATGTCCTATATCAAAAGCATCCTCTCTTTCTTAATACTTCTCGGTGTTACCAAGCTAGTGAAGCTTTAATCCATTCTTTAGGCATTTCTACCATTTGTTCATGGCAAACCCCCATACGGAATTTCTTTTCCATGCTGATTACTTCTCCATACACAATCCTTTCTGAATCCTTGTTCATGACTAAGGGGAAGATATTTCATATTTACCAAAGGGTAAGAGCACACATGAACTGTCACTGGTGATCTGTAAGCCCCTACTCCAGCAGGTCTTGCAGTATCTTGTTTATGCAGCCATGTCTTACTTCAGCGTCTCAAAACAGGCTGGGTCTATCCTGCCAATCATATACGCTCCACTGTACGTCCTGCATCTTCCCCTGGGTACTCCYGCTGCAGTTCAGATGCTGTGCACCTTCCTCTGTACACCCTAATTTCCTCTGGTAGAAAAACTGGCTCTGTGTGTAGGGAGGATGCTACTACAGATCCCACAAAGTCCCACAGCCTGGATGCTCAGGAGACCATGATTATGGGCACACTGTGGAAAACACTTTGCCTATAGGGCACCAACAATCCTTGCACTTTAGCGTTGGTGTAAACTGGCTTTACTGAGGTCAGCTGAACTGCATGAAGTTGCGGTGGATTTGGCTTCACATTATCTGGCTATTAAAAAAGATCACCGGGCCACATCACTCATTCAGTGAGCATACCCTATGTTCCTATGCCTCCTCTGCTGTCTATGTCGCTCTTTTGGAGAGCTAGCTATGTACATGAACACGTCCCTGTAGGTCAGACCAAAATCCGTCCTTGCCCCGTATCCTGTCTTTGGGCTATTATCAGGAGATTCTTAGAGGACGAGAATAAGAAACAGGACAAATCAGAAATCCCTGTGCATACTCTCTCAGCTTCCAGCAATCGGCTGCTTAGAGGACTTTCTGTACTAGAGCTTGCCACAGTACCATCATGTTAATAGTCCCCCATGGACCTATCGTCAGTAATACATCTTATTTTTTTGAACTCGTAACATCCTGTGGAATGAGTTGCACAAAATAATTATGCCCTGCATGACAAAAGTTTGCTTTAAATTCCCTGTGCGATTATAACATTGGAACCCCCTTAGGTCCTGTATTGTCAGAAACAATGCATTAGTCACTCCATAATCACTTTCTCCATGACACTCATTACTGTGCACATCTCTGTCTTTTTCCCCTTAGTGGATCCTCCGAAGGGTCTAGATTATTTACTCTCTCCCTGTTATCTTTCCCTGTACCTTTCCTGGTTCCATCCCTTTGAAACACAGCAATCAACCAAATACAAGATTCAAGATGCGGACACATTAGAAATGTGTGTGGCATAGATTTTAACAGTGTGATTTGACCGGTCTCTCTTGTGACTAAATTGTACTTAGCAAGTTTGGCCAGCACCAGGACAAACTCAAAATAACAATTAAAATAACATTGGCTAACAAATGGTAGTAATAATAAACAGACTGGTTTCTCAAGGAACAATGATGTGAAACAAAAAATAAAATAAATAGGTGGAATAAGAAATAATCACAAGATAATTTCCAAAACTAAGCAGTCAGTTATTTTCCGCAACATCTAGTGAAAGCTTCTTTGCTCTGGGAGGAAATTCTCGAAGAAGTTTACCACTTCTGGGGAATGAAAAATAAAGGGAAATGCAGAGCTGACTCTTGAGGTCTCTGTGATACAGCAGACAATTGCATCTGCTCTGCTATTGACCCCTTGAACAGGGTTTTAGAAAGTCCATGCATTTAAGAAACACTACATGACAGCTTATTACTTGCTAGAATTGTCACTTATCTCTGGCTGCAAGTGACTCAGCTGAACAAATATTGTCTCGTACGTTATCATGTATCTGTTAGCAACAAGATTGCTTTTCTTATGCACGGTCAGCACAACACTTTTTCTCTTCCAAAGGCAAAAACCTAAGGTACATTTAGGCTGAAGAGCTCAGTATTTTAGTAAGACGCTTCTAGAGGCAGCTGCACCTATAGGATGCTCTCAAAGCACCTATATCAGGAGTTGGGCTCTTCAGCATTGCTTGCTTTGTGCTGGCAAACTCTTGCCATTGCTCTCTAATTCACAGCAGAATTGAGGCACCTCTTCACTGGGACAAAGCAGTTTGCAGTCACAGTTAGCCAATGGGAGGCAAAATCCTAGCAAGGATGTGACAGTCTGCAGCTGGTTCAGTCCCTTCGCAAGCTGAGTCTCATGCAGCCTACGTGACCGTTACAGACTGTCTTGTCCTCGTTACAGTTTTCTCTTACTTACTCTTTTTCCCTAGTGAAACAAAACTTTCTCATTCAAAAAATGGCTTTTATACAGCAGTCAGTAACCAATTTACCAGCCAGTAATTGAGGCTACTTCAGTGGGATCTGGAATTGCCTTCTTCAAACTACCCTTCAGAATTAGTACCCTTAATGGCCTATGGAGTTAAGCAACGAGGCTCTTGTCTGGTGCACAGACCCTGTGAAGGTGACAGAGATCCAGACAAGCTGTCAATAATTATGCAAGAACATACTCCCACGTACATGCCCAGCGTAACTGAAAGCATTGCTATTTTCTTTGATCTTTTAAGTCAGTAGATATTTGGATATTCTTCGAGGAAACACTAATATGCCAAGTCTCCTCTGTCATCATTAAGAAAACACTAAACAGGTTAAGCAGGCATCTCTTGTTCTGCTGGCTTTACTAATCTAAAAGTTGGTATGTCAATTGATAGGTAGCGATCGCAAATTCCATGAAATATGTCTGTGGAAAGAATTTCTCTCCCTATGCTTCTGAATAGAGATGGAAAAACGGAGTCTGCTGTTACTTATTTGTTACTGAAGTGTTTCAAATTTCTTCTCAAGCAATAAAGAACTTGCATCTAACCTCAGTGAACGTCCACCCCACTGCAGATGCAATCCCAAGCATTGCCATTTCCTAAGGGAAAACCCTCTGCCACAGCTGCAAACCTTCTGGCTGGACTCCAGGGCCTCCTGCCATCAGGGCTACCTCAAATTCATGTTATGGGTACAAGCTGAGAATTAAGACTCTTTATCTATAGAAAGCATCCAGCCAGAGCCTTTTGACCCACACAAACTCTTTCCTTCTTTCTTGCTCTCACCTTTAAAATTGGGTATAGTTGTTTTTGCAATAGAAGTGATGCTTATTCGGAAGATGAGTCCTCAGGCCAGCAGGAAGATGCTAATGTACATCACYAGTGCAAGATTAGCAAACCAGATTAGCAAGCCAAGACTGGCAAGCCAGTTTCTTGATGGGACAAAGACTAGCTCATACCGCCTGTTCTGCAGCCCAAGACACTAAGTTTGAATGGTAACATTTACACTTACGCTGCCCAGATATAACTGGACATGGCGTGAGGTGATAGAATCATAGAATCATTTAGGTTGGAAAAGACCTTTAAGATCATCGAGTCCAACCGTAAACCCAGCACTGCCAAGTCCACCACTAAACGATGTCCCTAAGCGCCACCTCTACACGTCTTTTAAATACCTCCAGGGATGGTGACTCAACCACTTCCCTGGGCAGCCTGTTCCAATGCTCGACAACCCTTTCGGTGAAGAAATTTTTCCTAATATCCAATCTAAACCTCCCTGGCGCAACTTGAGGCCATTTCCTCTCGTCCTATCACTTGTTACTTGGGAAAAGAGACCAACACGGAAGATGAAGTCTCTTCTCCGGTGGGAATTTTTAAGAGACTATTATGGGATCTGTTCACAGGATATGGCCATGGGACAAGGCAAAGAAAGACTGTGTAAACCAGTCTTGATGCTGGCTTGTGGCATGGGACATACGGTGATGCAGGGAAGGAGGAGAAAAAGATTCTGGTAACCATCTAAATTTAGGCGATCTGGGAAGGGGCTTAAATACAATCTCCAGAGTAGATGGTATGAAAAGGTGGGGAAAGCAGCTTTGCACCTAGACAAAATGAAGGAGCTACAGACACAGAGAAATTCACAAAGTGTGGAAGAACCATTTGGATTAGGAACTGGGGCTCAGATGACCCTTTAGAGAAGTTACCATAGGTTGTGATGAAAAAAATGTTGAAAAATAAGAGCATAATGCCTAGTCAGTATATGGGAAGCATATTTTATTTAAACAAGCCTGACACAATTTTTTTATTTGTCAAAAAATTTGGTTGTCAAAAATAATTGCATTTGCATTTTGAATTCATAGTCATATTTTTGGAAAGTTTTTGCATTATATTCTGTTAAAAAAAAATACTACTYAAAATGTGTAACATAGTAAACCATATTAAAAACTGACAAAAGCACTGTTATTGGTTATCATATCTGAATATGGGTGCATCTAGCAGTATTTCCAGTGTTTCTATTACTTTTTTTAAAACCTCTTTTAACTACATTCAGAACAGGAATTGATGGAAATATATTTATCTGTCCAGGAGAGAAAATACTTCAAATATTTTAAATTGGCTACTTTAAAGGTATGCAAATAAAAAAATTGGTCAAATAACCATTGGAGAGATAAGGACTGGTCAGTTATAATGTGCTATTTGAATCCGCTTGTAAAACAAAGTAGTATTTTTAAAAATGCTTTAATACAGGCAGACACAAAGTCAGATATGTCAAAAGAGAGAATGTAGGTCACACTAACAACACAGTATACCATATTCTGAAATGCAGTGACACTGAAAAGGACTTCAGAAAATCAATTTACCATGAATTCCCTATGCAATCTATGGGCTAAGGTTAATGCAATACTTSCATGATTATGCAGGAGACGATGATATTACAGGTATGTATCACTGATGGGACCAGCATTGCTATGTCCAGTTCTGGCATCCAATTTTCAAATAATGATGATTCTGGAATATTGCAAGGGAATCAAGAATGAGTCACTAAATTATTTGAAATTGTGGAAGCCTTACCTGTGCATAACAAACTGCAAGCAGCGACCCCAAAAAAGGCAGAGATAACTCATCACAGTGCCAGGGAAGTGCTGGGAAGGGATAGTCCTGACAGCAGTGGACTTTCAACTAGGGAGCAAAGCTATAAAAGTAATTAATGATTAGAAAGAGAAGGTAGACAAATGCAGGTTGGAAAAAAAATGCGTCTGTTCTTTTAACAAGTAAAGTAAGTATTAGGTTAAAATTAACTGCTTAAGAGCAGTGGATGTAATAAGCTGACGTCTTTTCAGCAAGAATGAGTGCCTTTACAAAAGATACACTGCAGCTCATCTGGGACTTAGGGGCTGAAATCACATGGCTGGCATGATGCAAGAAATAACACTAGATGTTCTTAATAACCATAAAGCCACAAAATCGTAATTCAGTCACTAGCATATGGATATTTAGACACAAAGAGGAAGCAGAAGTCAAGGAAAAATAAATGTTTATGTTTACATGGTGAGCTGTTTACCAGTTAGCTTTCTAAACAGAAGAACCTACATCAGCTGAAACCGACACAAAAATACACATGCTACTGCCTTAAAAAATGCAGGACAGAAATTAGGTCCGTGAAAAAATTTCACAAGCAAGCAGCCAAAATAAAAAAAAAGTAATTCTTTCATACATGCACACAGACAGAGGCACATACCCAAGAAGCAGGAGGACTGAAGGAGAAACAAATGAGCATTTAAGGATGATGAGTTCAAGGATCGCAAATATTTTATTTACACCTGTATTCAAAAAAGGATTTTAAGATGTAATTTCAGCACATCTATTCTCCCATGTAAGAAAAATAAATCAATATTAAAGGCTGTTTTCAAGGCAGAAAGTGCTGCACCATTTGCGTTTGGGAGCAACAGAGCTCCAGAACTGGCTTACGTGCATGCAAAAATTTTCAAGTGTCGGAGGAACTAATTAAAAACCCCTCCATTCTTGCTCATTACCATCAGCTGCTGGAGAGCTGGAAGCTGCTATATGAATACTAGCTTTAAAAAACATGTTGAAAATTGCAGCTTACTAAACCTTACTCTACTACCAGGAAAACAAAACTCTTAAAGCAAAAATAAAGTATGAAAACAACCAGATTATCATTATATAAAAGAGAGAAAATAGCGCAGAGTTTTTTAAAAGAAAACTGCCTCAAGTACAAACATATCTGATTAATCTACTGCTCTTTCTAAAAACAGCTGATAGCCTTCATCACAAAAAGTGACAAAGGGAACAAAACCAACTAGGGAAGTAAAAATCACCAAAGAGGAGGAAGAAGAAAAGGCTTTCAATTGCTTTGACAATGAGGTGACTCAAAGAACTGTGTTAGGTACAGTGTTGTTTAATATGTTAGCAAACAGGAGAATGGGCTTCAAAATCCAGCTGATAACACTGGAATTTGATGCAACTATTGAGACTTGTCCAATATTATGAGAATATTATGAAGGACTTCATAATAGGACCTAATAAACTAACTAAATAGGCAGAGAGATGGCAAATGAAGGTCACCGGAGAGAGACGCATGTGAATGCGTATTAGGAAGAATTACTCGCGTGCATCTGTGCTAAAAGGCCCGCACTGACGCCGGCTTCGAGCACACACAAAACCGTGTTTGTGGGTACTGCTATTGACATTGCTGGAAGAGCTCCGGTAGGGAAAGGAAACGCTTGTCTGGATCAGGCCCTACGCTGAATTTGTGACCATTGTGGGGGGAGGTGGAATGGAGTAAAACTGTGGGCAGCTGGCCGAAAATCTGTCCATGTGCAAGAACAGGCAAAAAAATAAAGCAAAACAAAACATGTTCCTTCTGCTCCACCATAAACAACTCGTCCACGAAAAGAAACACTAGGTACAGACTAAACTAGGAAATAGTGAGGCCATTACAATTTCATTTTGTAAAGGAGTGATTTGGCCTTTCTGCTCAGCATAGCCCAAGGAATCGCAGAAATGAAATGGGTCCCAGAAGAGGCCTCAGAAATGAGTAGCTCGCTGAGGAGAGAGCAGAGGGAGGCTCACCCCCGGTGACGCGTCCGTCCGCTCCCCGCAAGAACCGAGCTGGCATCAGGAGACCTTGGTAAGAAGCTGTGGCGAATTACCCCTGGGGAATTACCCTGGCAAATTACCCCGGGGACCCAGGGGAGGGTCGGAGGAGAACTGTGGTGGAGTCACGTTTCCCCACAGCACGCTCCCAGCCCCTGCAGAGAGGGCTAACCCCAGGGAGGCTGTGAGCCATCTCCACCCCAGGACCAGCATCAGGGCTCCACTGTGGGGACCACAGCTCAGGAGGCCTGGCCGGCACGGGTGTTTCCATCCCCTCACGCGAGAAAGACCTGCCGGCACAAGAGATTTCGAAACCTTCTTCAGGATAAGGGCCAAATGCCTTAAGCACCCCAGTAAATGTAGCCGAGCTCCAGAGATGCTGGAATAATATCGGCTTCATTTAAGTGAAAATGGGGGCTTCATGCGGGCTTGGATGTCTGACTACATAGCAAGTTTTAAGATGAAACAAAAAAGGTCTATCTTCATAATGGAAAAAAACCCCATTTTATTATAACTAAGTTTCTGAAGGTATTAGTGACAAAACACAAATTGTTCAGTATTTTCTGTTATAACAAGCAGATACAGAACAGAATAAGAAAATATCTGGGTGTTTTACGTTATGCTTTTATGTATTGTGCATTGAGCTTGCCTAAGAGCTAAACAGCATTTGATTTGTGCCTAACAATAAATAGAAAAAGGATTGGCAATTAAGAATGTGGGGCATCTATTTTTAACAAAATGTTTTTAAACTTTTGGCTAACTACGAGAGAAAGGCAGTGCCATCTGTTGGGGAAAACCAACCGGTTCAGGAAAGCGCAGCGGGCACGTCGCTGCTTTGCCTTTGGTAGAACAAAAGCCCGTTTAGACTCAGTACGTGACAAGCCTGGTTTGATGCAGGATAAACTTTTGCTGGTGAATAGAAAGGAGAGGTAAAACAATCTAGATGGATTTAAAACTGAACCGTGTTAACCAGCAGCTATTAGATGTATTTAATACCTTCGTGCTCTTTCCCAGCAGCAGGTTGAGGTTCGTGGAGGCCAGACACGGGGCACAGGCTGGAGCGAGGAGGGCAGGAGAAGCCACAGTGGGGTAAATCCACGCAAATTCAGCCACCGCAGCAGAAACCGAAATTCTCCTTCCTTGCCGTTTCATGAGTCAGCACTTCTGATGTGAAGACTTTACACTCAAATTGAAACAAGCAGCAGTCCTGCGTGGGAGGAAGACAAATCTGAGCTCCACAAAAGGAATAAGCTGGCAAGCTTAGGTGGTCTGTCAATAATGGGGGCTTGTGTAATTTTTACTCAGCATTTGCAGACTGCTAGTGATTTCACTTTAAATATGCAGCAGTCGAATGGTTGTAGACAAATGCAGGTTTTGATAGTTGCACTGAATTTGAAAGCCAATGTATTTAACATTGAAATACACTGCATGCACCTTATGAATTATTTACTTACACCAACCTTTCTGGAGATGTACGTATATTCTCACACCCACACATGCATAGCAGCACAAACACACCTATGTCTATCAGCTGAGCCTTTTAGCTAATCATGCTTTTCTGTAGCTATTTAGCATGTTACTATTTTCATTTACAGGTCAGGGTAGGGCAGTGGATATCAAATATGGACATTTTTTTGCCCAGTGAGGGACTGACACATCGGCTAGAATCACGTTGATGGTTATTCAACACAACTGCAGTAGCCGCTATTTTTGCTCCATTCCCACAGCAGCAATAAAACAGTAGCACAAAACAGAAAGTGACACACCAGATACATTGAACAGCAGCTGCCCTTAAAATCCCAGCAGCCCCCATGGACTGATTTGCCATTCGCAAACAGCTACTTTTTTTTTTTTTTTTTTTGTACTGAGGGGTGTAATTAAAGAAGATGACGGAAAAAATGGGATCATACTAGCGGTAAGAGCAAAGAGTAAAGAATGAGACCAGAAATACATTTCCACAGTTGAATAATTGTGTTTTGAGAGATGTGTGGAGAGGAACACATCAGTAAGGTGTTTTCTTTAAGAAAAGATTATCAGGAATAGCAGGTGGACAGTCTCATGCTTCACTGTCCAGTCATTGCCTGATTGGTAAAAAATTCATTTTTTAGTCAATACCAAAGCAAGCAGTTGTGTGTAAAAGCCACGTAAATAGTGAAAGCATACATCAAATGTGCCTGTGGGCAGGATTAATGTATAGACAAGCTTTTGGAAAATAATCTTTTTCTTTTTTAAACAGATAAATGTATTTTGAACTAAGCCAGGAAGACTTATTTTTATGGTGTTCCATGCTGCCCTGTTTTAAGTATTGCATATCATAAGACATGAAATGAAAAAAGCACTTCTCTGGTGCCAAAGGGAGAGGGACTTGAAAGAACCACTCACAGAAGTACCATTTCACTTGTAAGAAGTGCACTCTGATTTTTTTTCCAGCTGAACTCTGTAAGCGTGCAAAGTCCAAGCAAACAGAATATTAATCTTTGATGAAGCAAACCTAAAATTGTAGAGGCTTGGATTGCAATCATAATTTTATTGTATTCAAATGCCAGGGCTCCTTTCTGAATAAATGCACTTAAAGTATTCCGTGGAACAATATTCCATGGGGAGACTGAACTAAACAGCACTTTCAAACTCAAGATGGTATACAGGCCCACCAGAACCAGAATTGGAGCTAAAAATATTCAATGACCCTATCACTGCATTGATATAGCTTGAGATAGTAGTCTTTTTTTTCATAACTTACATTCACAGATATGTCATCATCATCTGTTGTCAGACTAGWGGCAAGTAAAGACTTGCAAATTCTCCCAGATTTTTCACATCTCTGCTTGTTCTAGCAGTAACATTGCCTGCTTGCCTTTTGTTCACCATGTCTGGCATGTTCTAGTAATTCTCAGTCATGATAAGATCTTGTGCCCTCAATATTTGTTTGCTTGTTTTTTTTAAAATAGATGTACAGCAATTTCTCTTCTTTTTTTTTCCTTTTTCTTATTATCCGTACTATGTTTATTTCTTCTGATTTAGGAAGGACAGGAATCCCTTTCTATATCCTGCACACACCCTCAACAGTTTAAGACTCAAGTCATCCTTTTGTTTAATATCAACAAAAAACCCAGCCATATTTGATACTGAATGAATATGTAACTATCAGCATAGCAAAGCTCAGCTAAAAGGCATGTCCCCAGTACTTCTAGCCTGGGGATCTGGAAACACTTCCCAGCTCCTGTGACTGTTCTGCCTGCATGTCAGGATGCGTCCCAAGTCTTAATCATCTCTCATACTCTGATTTTCACTGGGAGAAGGCCAAGGCGCACAGGTTAGGAACGTGCCACAGCATGCTGTAATAGGTCTGGATGACCTGAACAATAAGGCACTGGGACTACAGGGTACAGCCATAGAGTGTGATATGGATTTTGCTATTTACAGCACTGGAATGGGTTTTTTTTTGCCCCAAACTCAGGAATTCGCAGTACAGAAAATTCATTTCCAAAGTGTGAGAGCAAGCGAGTATTAACTAGCATTAGTGGCTAGTACTCACTGCTAGAATTCTTTCATCATACCCAACAAGTCACAGTTTTGCTCAGAATTTATTATTCTATCTAGTCAGGCCCGGATCAGCAAGCAAGGTAAATATGTGCAGAACTTCACATCTCAGTGGGATGACCCAAGTGAGTAAAGACAGAATTGTATTAAAAAAAGTGTATTGTCAATACTCACAATAGGTCAAACTCATCCACTAGGTAAATTCCATTTACCTTAGGGATGCTACACCAAACATGCAGATTTTAAGGCTATGAGTTAGTTTCCCTGATGCTGATGGGAACTCTAACCCCAGTTAAGGAAGTGTCTGGGCCTGAAGGAGCCTGAAGACGCCAATAATCACTAGCAGGTGATGAGTGTCTGTGCTGAATGATCCCATTTAAAATCCTGCCAGGCGTCTATTTGCCTCTTCAGCTCCTTAGTTACTTTTGTGTATCTGGCCTTTGTTATTTGGAGAGTCTTTGGTTTATTCTTCTTTCTATAGTCTTTTGTCTTTGAAGGATTGATTTATTGCTATCTGATATGAGCTACATAATCCAGCAAAATTGCCTTGTCTCAACAGTTTATAGTTCTGCTCAAGATTTATGTTTCATCCATCCTTCCAAGGAAAGTACTTGCTTTTTCTTCTTTACGATTTTAAATGTTTGCCTATTCAGAAATAAAATCCTCTTTTAGGAAAGGAAATTAACTTAAAATCAGAATCACTTTAAACTCTGAGATAGCTCAATTTAGGACGTGCATTTTGTAACATAAAACCATACACCTGTTCCCTGCCATCCATGTTCCCCTGTGCATTTTTCCTAATGCACTCGGATTGTTCCTACCCCTCACTCCAGCTCTTCCTCAGAATTTCCTCACCTTCTGTCCAGACTTCTCTTTCCTTTTTGTTGTTTCACCTTGTTAAAACACTGTGGCCAACACAATTTTCATTGGTCTTACCCTGTCATTCACTCCCTCTTGAATCTCTGTAACTGTTTTTCTTCCATTGCCTGGGATGAGGGTTTTACCTTCAGCCCATGCGTAATTGTCTCCTTGATTGCTTAATCTCTTACCCGTCATCTTCCACTCATCCTTGGTCCCTCTCTTCACTTCCCTTTCAAATGTGGATTCTGCATTAAAATCCTCATGAAAGCAAATGTTGTGAAAGCTCCTGTAACAATAGATTGTTTCTGATGCAATGATGAATGCTGCAGTTTAACCTAAATAGCTATTTTACTTATCGGTAAATGGCTCTATTAGAACATCATAAACAGCGTTCTGCAATGCACCTCGCTGCCACCTTGTAGGGTGCACCTTGCCATCAAATGCAACACATTTGATGGCAAGGAAAAGGGAAAGTCCTGAGAAAGGGAAAGTCCTGAGACCAGCAGCTTTATGCCCACTTGCGAGTCCTCYGCATCCTCCAGTTGTGGAATTGCATGGGGAAACCATGAACAATTCTGTAGCTCAGAGAGCTGGGAACTCCAACCAAYGACTTATCACCTCCTTCCAAAATTGCACAGTGCCTAAACTGACCCTCTGTTACACCTGTTTGGAGCCCTCAGTCTGCTGGAGACTTGTAACCCCTTCACAGCACCATTGCACCAAGGAGTGACAGCAAGAACAGAACATGGTCCTCTAGATCTGAATGTTCAGTGAATGAATGGAGCTGTGAAGAGGGGAAAGGGAACACGGCCTGCGTTTTTCTTCTGCAGAAGTTCTGGTCCCAGCTGTTGGGTCCAGAAGTATTTTGCTCTGGAAGACAGTCACTTTGGTCCTTTAAGAATTCAAAATAGACTTCAACATCCTCCACTTCGTGGATACACTCATAAGCAAATACATAAAGGCCAAACATGCAGTTTTCACACCAATAAAACTCACATTCAAAGTGAGAATGTTGTAGAAATTAAAAGCCTCTGAAAAATCAGGTGACCTTTACATGGACCCCTTGACTCACCTATATAGCTACACTTCTCTTGCCTCAGCTACTTTTCTTCAAAGGTGTTAGAAGTTCTGTAGCCTCTACGTACTTCAGCAGAAGGCACAGGTGCTTGATGTCTTTTAACAATCAACCCATTAAGTTCGATGCCATTGACGTCTGCAGTAGTGCTTACTATGCACAAAATATGATAATATTAAACATTTTAAAGAGTTTTTTTACGTTTCATTTCAAACCAAGTATTTCTGATTAAGACAGTCAGTTCAATTCCTATCACAGTTTGCATCTAAACCTTTTTAAGGTTTATAAAAATCTTCTATATCTAAAAAAAGAGTGATGACTAACATTAGGTGTGCAAGCAAATATTTTTAACCCCAGAACACAATCAAGGGTGGCCAGGTAGGCTTTGCTGCTCTCAACTAAGGTACATACGAGATTTCTGATGTGATCATTCACATTTATGATGACTGTCAATCCAACATCTGCTTTTACTATACTGGACTGTGAATATTTCAGATCAACAACCGAAATCCAGATGTGTTTGTGTCACGAACTCTATGCACTCTACTTGAAATGATTTGTCTTTAAAAACAGAATTAAGGATGCACTCACACTTGTAACAGTATCCTGAAATATTCCTCGTGCACGGCAGAGCTTTTGTGGGAGAATCCAGCCTCCTGGGTCCAAATTCCCTAACACCCTGGACAAGAGGTGTGTGCAGATGGGACTCCCTCCCTTCTCAGTGCAACAGCTGGAAGTACAAGACAAACCATCATCACATTCTACGCTGTTATTATCCCCGCTTCTAATTTAATTCTCTTGCACTAAAACCCCCAAACTTTTACTATACAGTCTCCCCTCTAAGGATAGCATAACGCTTTATATATGGTCACAAAATCAACAAAAGCCATACTTATTTTTTCCCATGTCTCTCCACACAGCTGGATAATTTTAAAAAGAAAACGATTTATACAAGCAGTACATTTGTGACCTGCCATGTTTTATCAATTACCTTGACCCTGTCTTTGTCCCTTTTTTACTATTCAAGTTGAGGATTTCTGCACTGGTCACTGGCTTCCCCTTCCTTCCCTCACGTAGAGGGAGTGGAGGGATGAGAGCTGTGGGAGAACTGGAGGGATGATGACCTGTAGGGAGCAAAAGAGGCAGGACGGGCTATGGAGCACATCACATAACCTGGGGGTACAGCTATGAGAATCTTTCAGACTGACTTTATGAGGACCATGGGGTTAGCCTAAATACTAAACATGGGGAATTTTGCATATATCTAATGCTTTAACATCCCCCTCAAAATAGTGGAATATTTCTAGTTACAACACAGAAAAGGTGTTGTTAAGGCTTAACTCATAGCAAAACTTCTTAAGACCAGTTATTAGTTTTTTTCTTTGTTTTATCCTTCCACCAAGCCTGGGTACTAACTGGTGCTATAGATGGAGTTCATGTGCACACATGCGAGAACCACACATCCAGCTGCTCACTTGCACATGGAATCAAACATGGATGCCTGGACACTGCCACCCAGCTCTTACCGAAGTCCTCAACTTCCAAGAGAAAATAGATGTTCACAGATTTGACCAGCTCCATCTGGAGTTTAAAGTATTGCTGCTTTCAAAGGAGTACAGAGGCCTGCTCATTTCTCTGTGTGTGGTAAAACAGACAGAATTGCTCTCTGTCTACCATTAGTGTGGTCCAATGTGGTTTTCAAACTCCCTGCGACACGATGGGGAAGCACAGGAGTGTGCACAGCTACATGGCATCTCTTCCCCAGTCACCAGGGCAGCTGCGCGCAGCCCTGCTCAAGGCTGTAGGTAAAAGTGTACCCAGAGGACAGAGAACGGACTCACTCTTACTAGAGCTACACTTCAGAACTATGCCACAGAGCTTAAAAACACAGCACTGAGCAGGGTAAAAAGATGGGAAAGAGATACAGGGAAGTGCTCAGCATAGCCAGGGGACCTACATTTACCAGCCTGGGTCACAAATGCAGTTTATTTTCCTAATTCTGCTCATTAAGACATTTCTTGGATCACCCAGTTCAGATGTGTGTAACTTCAGAAGCATGTTCCTTGTTTGTTAAAGGTACACAGCACTTCCCATATTCTAAGTAGAATTTATATTTTTAGAAAAAAGCCTAAGTAAAGGTGCTTTTAAGAAAACGGCTACAACCAATCAGGAGTATTCTGACAAAAAATTTTCACTGGAAAATACTGATTCATGGAACCCTGCCCTTTCTTTTCTTTTTTCGCTAGGAAGAAGGTCAGAGAAATATTTTTCAGAACTCTAACAGACTTTTCAGGAAAAAAAAGCTATAGAGACTAAAGATATTACTGTATTCACCTGAGACACAGGAGACCCAGATTTAACTTGGAGCTTTACCTGATTTGATTTTGGCCTCAACACATCCCAGGTGAATGCCCTGACCAACTGCATGCATCTCAGCCTCTGGTACTGGCCCAGGGAATTTATGGAGCCTTGGAATTAAAAGCGTTCCTTGGATACTCATCAAGGAGGCAGGACAACGGCAGGAGTGGGACCCAAATCTGCACAAATAATGGGAAAGAAAAAAGAGGTGCAAAAAGAAATTTGCCCAAATGAAAGGAAAACATTTTAACGTTACATGATGTCAGTCAGAAAATGCTCTAAAACAGTAAGATGCCTAGTTCCTCTACTTTAAAAACAGGAAAAATAGAATTTCTTCCATCAGGACTGAAATCCCCATTTACAGTGACAAATATGCTTTGACCATCTTCTTGAAAAAAAAAATAAGGATCATCAAATTCTAATATCCCTAAGTCTGAGGAAAACTCCCAGTGACTTTATTAAGAGTTTTGTCTTGATGAATAGAGATTTTGGAGTTCAGGAGGTGGCCCTGAAATTTCAGGGTCAGATCTCTTCAGTAGCACAACAGAACACAAAACAACCAAGCTCAAAGGAATCACTCAGGACCCTGAAATTCTTCTCCTCCCCCTAAGGCATCATGCAGCAATGTACAAGTTGCAAATGTGATGTGCGATTTGCCTTCTATTTGCCAAGATTTGGATTCTTTTTCTGATCCAGGCTATTGTGCTATCACACTGAATGCCACTGCAGTCTCAGTAAATGCCATAAGATGCTACAAGTCCATGGTTTCTCAGATTCTGCATTTCCCACGCTGCTTAGATTTACTTGTCACTATTTTCCTGCTTGATAACTGCAGGGATGAGAATATTAGGAGTGGCAGTCTAATCAGTGACCACTCTGGGCATTCAACCTGTCAGAGCTGAAAACTCATGAATGAGCTGCAGTGGGTCAGTGATATGCTAACACAACAACCAGAGCAGGAGGTTCCTCTACAACAGGGTTCTTCTTTATCACATACCCAAGAGAGAAATGGAAGGCATAAAATAAAATAAAAAAAGTACCAAGCCAAAACCAAGCAAGGATCAAAAATGACACAACACAGATCTAAGTCTTTTTTCAGCTTGGTGAAAATATAACAAAAATTTACTTGTCCTTTAAACACAGGCAGGTAATGAACTAAAGGTATCAGGCAGGTATTGAACTAAAGATGATATTTTTTTTGCAAAGTCATATCAAAGATCTGACCCTTTCTCACATAGTGGATCCAAATATGAGATGTGCATAAATTCTTATAAATCTCATCAATAGCTATTTAAATATATATATATTTATATAACAAAACCCACAAGTACAAGTAAATGAATTCAAATGTTCACATTGCTCAATTAAAGCTCGGCCAGAGATGGGCCTGGGCAGCTATGGCCCCAGTTCAACAAACCACTTAAGCATATGCTTAAAACAAGCCCTGGATCAATTCCCAGTGCGGATTAATGCATATTCGTAAATGCTTCACTCCTTTGGAGATCACAGAATGAAACATCCCTGGAAAAGCCTTAAAAAGTAAAAGCACAGTTTTGGTTGCTTGTTTTTAAATTAGCTTAAGCCAAACTGAATATTCTAGACTCAGCAAAGTCTCCACAGACAAATGTTTATTTTCATTCTATAGCACCTTGTGCAACGAAATTACAATTTGAGAATGTAGCACAGGGCGGCCAGGGGGAAAAATGACGACAGTAGGTGGAGGTTAATGCAGAAGGACCGTCTGAGCTTTCCAAGTACATTATAATAGAAAGCACATGAATAGGATGGCTAAGCCGGTAAATAATGATAAATCAATCTACTGCTATTTCTGTGGCTCTGCAAGATGCACATGTCCTGACACTCCTGTTTATGTATTAAATTGAGAATGTGAATTGATACAAAGTGAAATGTTTTCTTTCCCTCAAGCTCCTTTAGTGCCTAGATGGACTGATGTTCACACTCCACTTTTTTCCTTTGGTTAACCACAGAAATAAATTCTTGATTAGATCCACATTATTCATGTTTTGCAGAGAATTTTTTGCCTACACATACAAGTCCTGCTGGGGTAAGCCAGCAGAGACCTATTGACTTRGTGTCGTAGCAAATTACATGGCCCTATAGTCAGATGAAATATTAACTCAAGGGACTGATATTTTCACTGGATCAAAGACCGACTAATGAGAAACAGAATACTGGTTTTCAAAGAGGGTTTAAAAAGTTAGAACAAAACACAGATCACTTAATATACTGCAAAAGTTGCGGTAACTTCCTGACAGTTTGCTTGCCTACAAACCTCTTAGCCCTGATTTATTAATATTAGATGCTGTGCCAAGTTCGTGTCATAAAGGATAGATGCTGTGTGCCCACGCTCTGCTTGGAACTGCATAAACATGATCATCAACTAGATTTGACATCATAATCAAAACAATGAAAATAAGTTAAAAGGTGGCAGGCAATATCCAAGAAATTGTATTAAGAAGCTCTGTCTACATTAAGAAAAATAAAATTTGTCTCCACTGACGGAGGGAAGGACCTGGTTTTTAAAGGAATTCAGGTGCTTAAAGAAGCAGATGGGTGCACAGTGGGATTTTTAGAAGCTCTTAGATGGCAACTCCCACTGAAATCGCTGTGTATTAGGCAGCTAGGTACTTCGGAAAATTCACATTACCTGCATCTTTAAGCACCTAAATACCTTTAAATATTTGGCCCAAAGACAGCTTACTGTAACGTCATAGGAAACAGAATAGTCCCTGCTCAAGGGAAAACAGTTTATTGTATGGTCAATTAATTTTCAAGCAAGAGAAATCCATATAGGCAATTTGTAAGAGAAATAAAGCCAGAACTCCTGAGCTATGACTTCTGAGCAGTATTTTGTAATTGAAAGAAGAGATATGGTACACAAAGAAATCTTGGGCATTTTTTGGCAAGATTATAACAGAGATGATACGGGTACAGATTAGGTGCTCATCTTAAACCGGAGTGCATCCGGAATGCACGGGCCTTAATCCCACCGAAGAGTAAAAGATAAATGTGGTACCTCGGTGTTTGTGAAGGGAGTCAGGGGCTGGTAAGTGCGAGGGCTACGGGAGGGACACACACCCTGCAGAGAAGGCAGGCAAATGGACGTAGGCATCATTTGTCTCTTTGGTCTGGGAGAAAGACATCAGCAGTCACAGTTTCTGTCCTGAGGAAGCTCAGGAATTCCAAACGTGAACCCATAAGATTTTTAGGGACATTTATGTCCGCCACTGTGACGGGAAGGGGGCACTCCAGGTGCCACGGAGGTGAGACGCTGCATCCAGACTGGCTCACGGCCGTTTAGTTTTCCAATTCCACCGGTCCAAGTGCAAACTGAAGAGGCCTAAGAAAGCAAATCCCGCACAAATCCTTTGACTCTTATTTCAGCAGTGGGAGCCACAAGTAAAGAAGGCCATCTACAGCCTGGCTTGCATCCAGGCTCTGCCCCGTTAGCCTGAGGCCCAGGAAATCAAACAAGTTTCTTGGCTTACCTTTCACAGAAGAGGAAAATAACAGTTACAGTTTTGCACTGTGCCACCTTTCAGTGGCAGAAGAGGATTTCTCCTGCATCACCAATCTATGTATCCCATCCAAGTCACTTCATTTAATGTGGAAAAAAACAAGCAGTGACAGAACAGGGCCCTTAGAGTAAGGCTCCCAGCATAATGCAGCCACAAGAATTTAACAAGTGGGATTTACTTAACTGGTCACTAAGTGTTAGCATTGCTTTAAAGACATATGGCTGAAAGTGTTTCTCTGGCCATAAAGAAACAGAACTGAGAAAGCAGAGAAAATGCCTGGCAAGCAAACACTCTCCCTCTTTTGTTTAATAGCTCTCTTCAGACTTGTAAGCCTAGAAAAAGCTTCATTAAAGTTAATGGACACATCTTCCAGGAGAAAAAAATAAGTACTTAAATGTTACTGGTTTTGGTCTGAGCATGCAAATTTCTCTTCCTTGCTGGGTTCGTCCCAAGATAGCAATCTTCAGGCAGAATTACATAAATATTGACAGCTTTCAGGCTGGCTTTGTATCTCAGACCTGATGAGCGACTGGCAGAGTTCACAGGCCAGGTTCACGAGCCTTGTAAGTGGGCACAGCTTCACTGAAGTCAGTGGGAGACCTGCACACATTACAGGAACCTTCCATAAATAGAACAGAGCTGTGTCCATTTGTACCAGAAATGACTGCAAATTACTGCCAGCAACATTACAGAGAACATTTTTCACCCTGTAGACTTCAGGCAAACAGTTCCTGAAGACACCGTACAAAAATACCACCCCCAAGTCACTTAGCTACTGCCATGGCACCCTTTCCCTTAACATTTAAACCCTCTCTTCCACACCAATGCCAATTGCAATTAGCCTTGCTACACCTCCAGTGTGCTACYATGCTTACTTTTCACTAGGTGACTCAGGCACAGATTGTGACCTTCACTGGATCCCAGTGAGTCGATGGGGAGACACAGCAAGGTGCTGGGACTAAGTTAGTTGAATATTAGCCCTTATATAATGGACTTAACACTCAGTCTTTACCCACAACAGGCATTTCACAGAAGAAATGCTTTAAATAGCTTCTTTATAGATTCACAGTACAGAAAGAAGTAAACTTACCCTGCTGTATCCTTCTAAAGCAAAATTAAAAAATCTCAGTTAAGAAACTCAGAAGACCCATACATGCTGCCATTTTAGATTTTAGATGAGATTTTAAATGTGTGGCCATTAAAAAAAAGGCCATGCGACTTCCACCCTAAGCTGGACAAAACTGCGACTAAGGATGGGACTCTGCACAAAGACGACTGTATTCTAGTACCACACAACCTGAGGTGAGACAYAGCAAACATAATACGCAGTTCCCATTTGGGTGTTGAAAAGTGTAAAAACAGTGTTTGAGATGTCCTGTTCTTGCCAGACATGAATGCTGCAATCAAAGATAAAGTATCCCGCTGTGAAGTCTGCAGTTCATACAGGGAGCAGAATGTTAACAGAGACTACTTACACAACATGAGA
Organism: Phoebastria nigripes; assembly: GCA_035582835.1. Classification (NCBI taxonomy): domain Eukaryota; kingdom Metazoa; phylum Chordata; class Aves; order Procellariiformes; family Diomedeidae; genus Phoebastria; species Phoebastria nigripes. Next base: position 858,864 of record JAYKAV010000666.1, read on the forward strand.
CTCCTGACTGCCCTTGGTACAAGGTTGGCAGAGACCYTTCTGGATGAACAAGGAGGAATCATTTCTCATCAGTGGACTCTTCCTAAAATTTTTACATACTCTCTTATTACAAAACAGTATGATATTGTTAACTGCTGTTTGTTCAAACTAATACASTTTAAACAATAGAAGAATGGATGGGTTTTGATATATGAGTGACTTGTTTTGGCCATTTTCAACAGTACATCAATAAAGTGCATTGTGTTRTGGCTTCTTTAAGGAGAGTCAAGTGCATTAGCAGAAGAATCAGTAAAGTACTTCGAAAGACATTTTAAAAATCTGCGAGGATTTAAGGGATCTCTTGGCAGCACTGTCAGGCTACTCAGTAAAACCCACAATGTTTTAATACTGACTGTCAGCTCTCCAGCTTATAAGCAGAGGCCAAAAAATGTGAGTCTGATGATTCTCCTATAAGCCAGAAGACTGAACACTCATGTAGTCACCAGGAGAACTGGCAAGGCTTTCTGACAGAAAAAAAAAAAAAAAAAAATTAAAACTTTGGGGGTTCAACTTTACAAACCTCACATTTTCCCCATCAAAATTAAGGGGAAGAAATCCAGTACTTCACTGTGCAAACTTAGCAGTCCAGGCTGGGGGTTGACAGCACTATGTGCAGTATAGGACAGAATGGGGTGCACAGGGGACCTGACGTTTGTGGCTTTGCATTTTTATCCCCAGCATCTGTTGAAGTTTCTGCAAAGCTATTCTAATTTACTCCCGAAAACACACTGACCGGAACAGGCTGTAGGAACTGAGGCTCAGATTGCTACAGATATATACATGCTTATGTCCTGACTGACCTCCTGAAGAAAGTTGGATGAATACCTGCTTTTCAAAGCTGAGCTTCGTGTTTTATGCATAATCTAGCCACAGTGCGTAATCTAGTTTATGCAGACTCTAGCTTTTTCACTTTTTACTTTCAATCCAAAAATTCGTTAACACTGACTTCCCTAATTTTTAACAAAATGTCCATCTTGATGACTTCGTAATCCCTGAAATAAAGCATCAGAAGGCTTTCAGAGCTCCCAAGAGCCTTTAAAGATAGACACAAGTCCATGATACACATAGGGAAAAGTTAATAGCTAGTAACAGCTTTCCTTCCCCATTCCAACTCATGGTTCTACTCCCTACGGGCAGCCACAGTCCCTGCAGCTTTCACGTTCATGATTCCTGCAACCRTGGAGCTGCACATTTCTCCTGCATGTCTTCACCTGAGCAGCAGCCCTAGTTCACACCTCCCACTTCCCAAGGAGGTCATTCACTTGAGATATTTTTCACTATAATAGTCACTAGCTTTCAGTCCTCTTCTCTGGATTAGACRCCACAAAACTACTTCTTCAAATTCATCTGTCATCTGTAATTTTGTATCTGGATTGAGACTACTTTGGGGCAGGGCCAGCTTTTTGTTCTGTTTGTACAGTACCTCCCATAAGGGCTTTCCTGTGATAACTGAAATAGTAAATACATAACCTCCATGTCATTAAAGTCATTAGCGAAAGGAGGAAATGAGTAAGTGTTAATACCCATCACACTAATCTGTGGATTATTCTTCCTCTCTACAACCACAGTGATCCAATGGAATAATTAAAACTGATCAGTGTAATTGTTTCAACATCAGATGCAGAACTTAGAATCAGAAACTGAGCAGCTGCAGGGATTGCTTGAAAGCCAGTGTAAGTATCACCATCCTTGCCTGTAGGTAAAGTGGTGAGACTGAAGATAATATTCTGTTTCACAGCATGGTAAAAGTACTTTACTCCAACATTTTCCAGTAGGCTTCTCTGCAAAGCTACCATAACTAAAATGAATTTGAGAAGGTGTTCTTCAAGAACTCCATAGTAAAAGACAGGGGGGAGGGATTTTACYGCTTTTTCCAAAGCATGCTAGTATCACTCGACAATTTTTTGTCACATTGATTCAAACTCACTTTTTCCCCTGAGAAGTATAAGAATTCATCAGCTTTCCCTGTCTGATTTCTGCTGTCAAACACATCAGGAAGCATGTACCTCTCCATAATTCAAGTTCTTTCCTGCCCACCTTAATYGTATGTCTCTTTTCTAGATGTAACATAGTAAGAATGGGCTGTCTCGAAGKGAGATTTCCTCTAGATGTCCTTATATGGCAGGTATACATGATCACTGAAGGATAAGTCCTATGCATAATCCTTCTGTCATCAATTTATTTTATGTCCCCATGCTTCATGACAGCCATTTTGATGGCCTTGTCTACAGGGAATATTGCCATGAACTTCCTTAGACTCTGCAAGGAATGAAAGGAAATTTGTACCTCCAAGTGTAAGTAATTCCAGCTGTTTCAGGAGAAAGCAAAATGGTAAATTCTTGCTCCTCAGAGGCAATAAAACAAATCCTGATTTAGCTGATTGTCTTAACATAGGAGTTGAGGATAACTTCCCATTTCTGTGGAAGCCAGTTAAGATCTCACATATTTCCATTTACCTTTAACAACTTCCAGTCAGCTGAYAAGCAGATCTGTTGATAACAAGAGGTTGGTGTGACAGACGGTAATTGCTAGCAAAGAGTAGGTGTTCATCTCTGTGCCTCAAGTTTCACAGAGCTCTAACAGACTGTAGGTCCTGGAATTTGGGTGCACATGGCTTTTTGGTTATACTGGCTCTGTCCCCAGTGTTATGCAGAAGGCATTTGGGCTCCCATGTTATTTGTGCTACATCTTCAGGGATTAGGGCTCTGCAACTCTGCATCTCCACCCTTTTAACTCCAAATGTCACACATTGCTAGGGAAGACCTTTAAAAATACCTAAAATTTGATCTGCAGCACTGGATTCCTTCAGCACAGTAGCTTTCTGAAACATCTTTACCATGAGATGCTGTGGTACCTACTGAGGATTGTAAACAACAGTAGAGAAAAAAAAAAAAAAAAAAAAAGAAAAGGAATTTCTTTGCACTACGTAAGTACCATAAAAAATATTGAACAAAAAAAGAAAGAGAGAAGAATGAAAAGAGAAGGAATAACTGTAATGAGGAAAGATGTTCTTACCCTAATACTTTGGGGACTTCTGAAAAGAGTTCACAACTCAGCGACRTGAAAATATCTCAAGGTTATTGAACCTAAGGCACATCTCTGCTAACCAACTGTTGCTTACTCTGCTGACCTTTAAGTCTCTGCTTACCCAGCTTCCCTAGGACTTTGTAAAGTGTACAAAATGTATCCTTTACACTAGATGACCAATACTTTGGGCTAAATTCCCATTGCTTACTGTGCAGYCAAAGAGCTGTCCCCTTGTTTTGCTCCCATGTTTAAACAAACCGAACAGCCATCATCTCTAAACTTCATTGTAAACATCTGGATGCCTCAGAATAAAGTTATATACAGTTAGATATACGAAGGAGGTTTTAAGCTTGTTTCTGTCCATACAGAACAAATACAGTGGAGGGGTGTGTCCACATGTGTGTGCGGTGGTGCGGAAGCTACGAAGCTCTGTCATTGATTAACTTAACTGTCAATCCCTTCAACAGAAAAAAAATAAGCAAAAGAAAGCACATGAAATAAAAGGTTGTTCCATTCTTTTTGTATTCTCCCAGCATTCCAGAATATCTATAGTGGAGATTTCTCCTCTTCTAAAAGAAACTTCCTGAGACTTCTGATTCTATGAGACCTTTCCAGGCTCATCATTATTCAAACAATTTCTCATTCAGTTAAACCACTGTGTATTTTAGAAACCTGGCATTCAGTGTTGTATATTATTCCTTGATGCTCTCAGCAAATCTAAAGCTATGGCTCTACAGACCCATTCCCCAAAGCCCCAAACCTGGAAGAAAAGGCACCACTARCTGTGCTTGAGAGATGCTACTCTTGTCTGTCTTTTCCTTGCTCTGTTTAGACAGATTCAACCTTGACAGAATCCTGCCATTACCTACTGCTGGCTGAAGCCCCTTCCTGTTAAAGTCAGAGAGAATCAGAATAAGGTTTGCAAAAACCTGAGAATAAAAATAAAACAATCACCCAGAAAACAAGAGTAAAAAGAAATCATAAGCAAGTATTTGTATCAGTAAACTTGAAAAACATCATCTGCTGTCTTCATTTAATGTCAATAGTTAGTGATGTCCACTCTCATAAATATCATCTTGTAACTGGCTTTTCATCCCTTTCCATACATGCCACCCCTCCCCCTCAACACACTCTCTGCTGTAATATATGGGAAAATTGAGTTCTGTAAGTAAATTCCAGGCTGGTGTATTGGCAAATCTCAACAGATTTCCACGTAGTGCTGGCAATTTACACTGATAGCTAATTTGACCCATTAAAGAAGTTATTCTGGTCAATGAATTAGTTTGTTTATGAGTAAAAGGAAGTAGTAACTGTAAACTAAAGTGCTATTTGAATATTCCTTATTTACAAACTCTGGTTCAGCAAGGCTTACACCGTAGTTATATTTGATTAGAACWGATTCTGTGGTGCAACTTGAGTGCAGGTTATTTAATGAGTATCTAACTGAAATAACACATTTTACTAATAAACGGTAATACTGAACTCTACCTCTGTTCCCTCAACTCTTTCAGAAAAAATATATATCCATAAATATACATACATTGTTCATATGCCTGAAGGCCAAGTGAATATACTTAGTGCTAGTTGAAATAAGACAGTTGAATGCTGCTGAAATCTTACTGAAGTAGCTAGCAAAAGGCCTGAGGAACACAACACAATAAGCGTTCAAAAACATCTCACAATGTAATAATCAATGTGTAATATGAGCTAGGGGTTAGTTAAATAAAATGTGAAAGCTGTATTAATGAACCCTTTCGCTGTCCAACACAGCATTTCATTTTCTTTCATAGGCTGCATAATGCAGGGCCTAGGAATAAATTATAGATGAAACCCCCATCATATGTTTATAAATACACTAACATTAGCATTTTACTTCCTCATAAATCTGCACCAAACATTCAGGCGCAAGATAGAAAGCCCTGTAAAACAATGATATATTCTCTGCTTGCAAGACTTGCCTAGCGGCCCATTCATTTCTACTGCTGTTCTTCAAACATTACTTTCTTCGCTCATGCCCCCTCATTTAAAATCCATTTTAATTTAAAGATGTTCGATGCAGTCCTAGTGGTACATTTACTCATCCTGGTTATACATCATGGAGCAGGGAAAAGAAAATTGTTTAATCTAGAGATACGGTTCACTGTGGTCACCACTGAACAGTGGAGTAATTACCAGATCAGCTCCGCTAAAAATGCACTCAGGGTGTTCTGTGACCTATCATCTTCTAATCTGCATAGTGAAGTATAGCTTCATAACTATAAATTGCTGACTTAATTAAAACCAGGACCTTTCTGTCATTTAATTACAGGGAGAAAGGTTATTGCTTAAATGCAATTTTCCAAATGTGATTTCTTAACAGTTATTAACTGCTTCACCATCATTTATTGTTTCAGATTTTTCAATTTGAAAATAGTCCCTGTGACAGAAGTAATGACTTCATGAAAAACTCAATCTAGATGGAGCTGAGCAGACCCATTTGTTTCTCGTAAGTGGAGCAGACAGAAAACTTGAAAATGTCACAGGAGGATCCTGTGATTGCTCCACTTTACAGGAGTAATTAAAAACCAAGAGGTTGTATTAAAGGTGAAGAGAAGAGGTTTACGACAATTTCAAGGTTTTTCCCCCTTCCCGAAATATTGTAAAGGGGAAAATTGCATTTTCAACTCTATTAGGAGAGGTACAGATTAATAATTATTAATTTATCCCAGCCCAATACAGGATACTAGTACCAATACACTAAGATAAACCAGTTAGCTCTGCAGCTTTTCTATTGATCTTCCAAGAGCCACCTTAATTTGAAGAAAAATAAGTTCCATATAATCTCCCTCTGCATATAAAGCTTTTCACCTGCAAGAACTGTTGTTTCCATGAAGTGCGCAAGTGCATTTTAACTAAAATTTGCACAGCAGCTCATTGTCTAAGACAGACCTTCTCATCCAAGAATGAACTTGATTCTGCTAAACCACTTTTATACCAGTCTGAGTCCAGTGAGAGAAAAATCAGCATCAGACCTCCCCTGCAGAGTACTGCATGAAATTCTACTTGAAGGACAAACCTGGCCATTATAACTCAGAGGAACAGCTAAAGCCTGAAAGGCCTCTTGCAGGGTACTGCAAATCCAATGCAAGGCCAAAAAAAAAAAACACCCAAAAAAACCCAAAACCAAAAAAAGGAGAGAAAAAAACAGATGCTTGCTGTTGCCAGGACAACAATTTCAGCTCCCAGTAAGAACACATTTTTAATCTGAATTTTCCTTGCATGCCATTTTGTGTAATTAACGGTCCTTCCAGAATACGTGTGAATGTTACATGCAAGAGGTTTTGCAGATCAAGGAAAGCTTCATTGTTCAGGAATACCATAGGGAGATAAGAAGCTTTCTACCAGGCAGTCACATATTCCTTTGGCCTCGTGGCGAGACTCCTACATTCACATAAAGCTTCACTAGCATCACCAATGGGGGCTTTAAGGTTTTGGAGGAGCTAGTAGTGGATATAGCAGGCAGCACTACAGATCCATCCATTTTAAACAGCTTTGTGATCCCATAAGCGTATCATAGTCTTCAGTTCATTAATCCTCCAACACCCTCGTTAGTGAGGGGAGAGCTGCTATCCCCAGGTCACTGGTGTGGAGCAGGAGGAGAGAGGCCTTGTCACTATGGTCCGGGACCTCCAGCTCCTGGGTCAGAGCTCCCAGAACAGAGCCTCTTCTTTCCTGAACAAACAAGTCACAAGGATTCATTTTATGACCACTTTTCTAATGTATTCAGCTGCGTATGAACTAATTGTGAGAATCCGAAACCTAGTGGAAACTGTTAACTTAGTGGTTAAATTCTGCAGAGCAGTTTGCTGCAGATATTCACCGTATGCATGGTGCTGGCTGGATTGCATAAGCCATGTGGCAATGTTTCCTCTCCCTGCAGCAACACAGCTGAATATTGCCCATTCAGAATTTGCTCTGGATTTACTATTAACACAACACCCAAAATATTTTCAAACCACGTGTCACCTCTGTTCCAAATTGCATTACTAAGTGGAATACAAGCTTTTAACTCTTTTTTTTTTTTTTATGTTTATTGTGAGGGCAAATCATGGTTTCGGTTAGTCACCAAACATATGTGGTATTGGTTTTGTTCCCTGACTGGTAGACTTGCATAACTTAGCAATGGAATGAAAACTGTAAACAGACAACATATGTGCACGTATGATGTGCAGTTTGCTTTCAGCTAATGATCAAGCACTCTGGGTTACAGTTTGCCCTTGGCAAGTATCTGTACTAGCATAGCTTGAATCCCTACATGTTTACACTCAGCGCTGGCAGGGGAGTGGCAGTGTGGCACAGGAAATAGCACGGGGGAACATGAATTATCTATTTTAGGACTCTCTGGAGATGGCCTCTGCAAGAATAAAAACTACAGAGAAAGAAAATGCAAGAGAGAGAGGAAAAAGAATGGAAGCGCTTAGGAGAAAATGGGAAAGATAAAATGCAGTCACCATAGACAGAGAATAGGAAAAGGGATGGTGCGATACAGCCACATTCCCTGGAATGAAAATGCAGCAGCTCTGAGCAGAAAGCACCAGGCATAGACAGTCTTGACAAGGACTCAAAATCTGGACTATCCTGCCAGGCCAAAGCAATATCTTAGTGATATACTGTGGCCTTACCTGTTTATTTAGAAACCAGTGTTATTGCCAGGTTCATGGAATTACATGGTAGGGCTAATAAATTACATGATTTTTGTGACCTTTTCACTACACAGAGGAAAGCCTCTCTTCTTGCTGAGAGATCCGTCAGAGTGCAGAAGTGTCTCCTAAAGAAAACAATGCACCTTCCATCCCCATTTAAAATGAAGCTAGAAATTACACTCTAAGGAATGTGCACTACTCCAGTATTCCAGTACGGGAGGAGTTTGGTAACAATTTTCCAGTCTCAGTTCTACACTCAAAACACTTCTCTCTCATTCCCCAAAACCAATAGCTACTCTGCAGACGGAGGAGGGAAAGCCACTGCCTGACACTGCAGAATTCCTGCTGGATTGTGTCCTGTAGAAGTTGCAGAAGAGCTCCCTACTATCACATCCATGCTGGGTGTGAGTTTTCATACAGCCCTTATATTTGTACAGGACTCCTAGGGAACAGACATTCTCTAAAAGGGCCTAAAGTGCAATTGTAGAATATAATGATGGGTATCTTTTGTCTCCAACCCTTCTCAAATACTTTTCTATCTCCGATGCCATTGTAGATGGGACTAATCTGAGAATCAGAGACCAAGTTCCTAATAGCAGAGGACAGGTCCCCTCCACAGAAGAGAGAATTTTCCAGACTTTGATCACTCTTACCCAAGTTTAAGTGAAATTCAAAAAGAAGTAAACCTAATAAATTCCAGGTGGCATCTTCCATGTCCCCTTGCAGCTGCTGAGGCTCACAAGGCAACARGACACCTACCACATTTCAGGGACTTCGGAAAGTGCACTGAGGACAGTGGCAGCTACTTTACAAATACTTGAGGACTAAATTCAAGTGAACCCGCTAACATCAAAGCTGTTTCTTCTTTAACACCTAGCAGATTCTCATAGGTTTCTGTAAAGTAGATACTTTTTTAGTGAACACCAAAATGGTAACGGATGCCCATAGGTCAGTTAAATTCATCATTTAACCTTGGATATGCTGGGGACCAGTTATCTGCTCTGAAGCAAACTTCTCATGCTCACCTATTCAGAAATACGSAGTCCTATTTCACAGACAGAATTGGCTTGCTCATGTGAAACAAGACCCTCTTTCAGTGGGGCCTGCCCAAGCGTGTGCTTACAAAAATCATAATGCCATGCTGTCTTATGAGCTTTACATGTTTCCCTATGAATTACAAAAACACATACACAGAGAAGCAACACATGGATTGCAAACCACACCATTATAACAGGACATAATGGCCATGCAGGTTAATAGCCTGAAAATATAGAATGAGCCTTTTTTGTAATTCCCTATAGTTTGTTCATTTGATTAATTGACCCCATTCAATTTCCATTTAAGACTATTAAGAAGTCTGTAGCTCTAGCTATTTTTGTCTGCGAGACTCAGCTTGGAGATTTCAGAAGCTTAACATTCTAGCTGCATGTCACTGCCACCATTGTCTCTTGTCACAATTCTAATTCTATGTTCTGATAATAAAATTTCATTAGTGTCTGCACATCCTTTGCCTTACCTTTGAAGTACTGTCTTGTGCTGAAACGATTAGCAGTACTTTACGTCATATCACTTGACTGTTTGACAGCCATTGTGATTGAGCTAAACGGGAAGAAATTAAAATTTCTGACAATTCCCATTACATCTAAATTGCTGAGAAATTAAGGGATATTTACTTTTACAAATATTAAAGGTTGTTTAAAATGTAAACTGACTTCATTTTATTAGTAGATTCCACAATGTGCTAATTCAAAATGACTACATGGCCTTATGTGAATAAATTAACAACTCATTTTCCAAAAGCGAAGGACATTTCCTCCAGGCTGCTTTTTGACTGTTTGTGTCAGTAGAAAAAGAAAACAAAAAAACTTATGAATATTTCAGAACAGAAGATATTCCTTGGTGCCTGTATTCCTTGTTTCATCTCAACAGAATAATGAGGTTATTCCTCATTATGATATGATTTTTTAACAACGTAACAAAAAGCATGCCATGAAGCACTGAGTTTATCATATGATGTTAATTTATCTTGGGAGGGGTCCCTCCTTGATCAATGTCTTGACCCCTGCTAATCCAGACAATCACACCCTACATGCCCATCCATACAATGACTGAGCTTCATTTTAAAACTAGTTTAGGTTTTTCTATTCCCCTTCTCCTATGCACTCTGCATAAGAACCTCCCCGCTTTGAGAGGCATATACATATGTATATATGATGGCTTTTGCAAAGTAGTAGCTTTGTTCTTTCCAAATGAACTGGCCGTCTTTCCCTCTGAATTCACCAGCCAGCCTTCCAGGCCTTGCTGGCTGGCCACCAAGTTAGACCACCTATGCTGTGACTTCAGGTCACAAGATTGAGGGTTTACATGTTTGGTGTCACAGTTTCTTCCATGATTCGGTGTTTCCTCAAAACTAAGTGGCCATTATCATTGCAGACTCTGAAGAGACTTCAAACACTTAAGCACAAGAGATCGTAAGAAGCTTAGCACACCTGCATGGGCTTGTGGGGTGCCACCAGTCAGGTACCTATTTCAGACGCAAATACATTGCTGAAGTCTGGTTTGCCATTTAACCACCCAGAGCTGTAGCTCAGTTCTTCTGCTGATTTAAAAACTGAGTTAGTACAGCTGCCTATAGTTATTTAGGTTTCAGGTTGGGAATGAGTGTTGTTAACAACAGTCATGACTTCTTTAATCTCAGCTGAAGTATTACAGGGAGGCCAGGCTCGCCTATACATTTTGGATTGCAGCCAAGAAAATCTGGTCATGGCTCCTCCACTCTAAAACCTTTCCTTTGATTCCCCCAGACCCTCTTCCACACTAGCTTTCTTTCCAGACTGGTGAACTTCCATTCCATCATTTATTAGGGTTTTTTACCTTGAATCCTTTCCAAGACTTTTCTTAGTGTCTAATCACAGCTTTCTTCAAAACCTTTTTTTTAAAAGGTCTCTGCACAAGGCCCAAAGACAAACACTGCTCCTAAAAGTCCTAATGCTTTGCCTTGTAGGTACCTCTTTTATAGACTCCATTGTAGACAGCATTCACACGATCATTCTAGGATGAAACCCCGAATGGCTGTTCATAGTGTGCTGGCATGTTGAATGCAGCTTATTCCATGAAGTCTAGCACCCATAAAATGGGTATAATAGTTACCTACCACATAGGATGTTGTAAGGCTTAATTTATTACTGCTGTAAAGCATTTTAGACCCTTAGAAGAAGGGTGTTACGAAAACGTAAAGCGCTATTGCCATAAAACATTTGTCTGGCTGAAAGCTCTCTTCTAACCCTGTTCTGCTTGAAAAACAAAGAGGGATGTAGGGAATCAGAGGGTCTTACCAGGCATTTTCCATTAAGAAAAAAAGTTCAGCTTTAATTTATTTGGTGTCAGCATACATCTTCTAAGACTCTTGGTGATGGAGAAGGAGGAAGAGCAGTGAGTATATCTATTGCATAAAGCATAAGTGAATAAAAGATTACTAGGACATGGAAAAGCATACAAGCTATTTCTCGTCAGCTAAGCGCATTTACCAAGAGAAACAGATATGCAAATGCAGGAACTTTTAAAACTTTAAGTCCTTCAGATTAAAGCAAATCCTTATGAATAATGCAAACTGTGTAACAAATACTGAGCGAGGATGTGAAAACAGAGAAAGATGACAATATTTTTGATGACTTGTTTGTGGGCAAGTGTTTTGTTTTGTTGGGATTTTTGAGAAGCAAGAATCACAGCAGTAAATGCAACCAYGTTCAGTGGCTGCCACCAAAGCTCACTGTGCTTGAAATTCTTTTTTACATGCTTTGCTGAATCAGGACTCTAGCACATGAAATATACTTTGATCTTGACAGTGGCTCAAGTCTTTTCCTTAAAGTCAAAGACCATTTTGGGTTTTTTTTTTTGCTTTGATGCACCATCAAGCTCATGCACATTCTTTGTCAAAATATATGCATATAATAGGGTTATAATAAATAGTTCTTTTAACAGTTCATTTAGGATTCCAAAATGATGAGGTTTGCAAAATGCAAAGAAAAATCACATAGATTTTTTTAAGCAAACAAACTGTAACAACCCCTGAATTAATACTACGACTGAAAGAAAATTAAATCTGAGATAAGTTTACGTGACCTAAAGGCTTTGGGGCAGCACACAGCAATATGCTAAAGACAGACTCATAACCACAAGCTACATTTAGGACTCAAATCACATATGAGTGGCACATTTCAAATGTTCTTCAACTCCTTAAAATAGATATGTACTTACTGATGCTGACAAATGGCCACTCCATAAATGGGTAAAGAAAGATTTCTTCTTGTTCATATTTGATTTTCTCTTGCATTCTATGTCATGTCCAGCTTCTGCTCACATGCTACTGAGTCAAAAATAGAGCTATCCCATGAGAAATGTTGATGCACGATATTTTTTATCTGCCCAGAAGACAGCACAGCATGTGACAGCACATATTTCTTACAAGATTTTCATTGAGTACACTAGAAATCCCCATATAGGTGCTCATAAATTGGGCTTTACATTTTGATTCCAAGAATCAGAGGTTATAAGTCTCAAAAGGACCTTTAAGACCCTGGGCTGCCCTCCAGCAAAACAAACACCACAATATTCCTCCAGCAAATTGGAAAGATTCAGAGGAGCATCTCAACTTTCAGGAATATACTTAGATCAAACTTCCAAACCTCTTCCAACAATATAAAAACAGAAATAAAACTGGCAGGTGCATCTTTTGCAATGTCCTGTAACATAAAAATCATGGGTCACTTAATTGAAGTGATTGGAAGTCAAGAAGATAATCTAAATATATACAGCCATTCTGTGAAGTCTGTTACATTGCAGCTGGACTTCCAAAAAGTTTGCTATGAAAGTAGTAATGATATCTAAAATTAAATAGCACAAAATGAGCTTTACTTTAAATTCTGATGAAATTTAAGACTGGTATTGTATCCTAGAATACAACTATAGGAACAAATTACCGCCAGAATAGCCTAGGTGAATTCACCATGCAATGACCAACTTCACAGCAACTTATCTGTGTCTGTGCTCTCCCTCACTGAAAAGTGTGCTAACACTGCTGTATAGATAAATGTATAGATAAATGCATACTAGGTCCATACCTTACCTTGCTTCACAGTAATATGCTCACAGTGTAAGCATACCCGGAGAAGGGATTATTGTCATGATCATGTCAACAGACATTGATCTCAAGGCACTTACATAGTTGCTACAACCTACACTCGTTGCTAGTAAAACCATGGCTTGCTCTAGGTTGAACATGGGATATTGCTACCAGTGAAATGGCAGCACTACGGCTGCCAGGGAAGCCGCAGAATTTATGACCTCGGGGCAGCACTCTGCAAGTGTCTGCCCCAGCAATATCAGGTCTTTGACAAGTGTTTCTAAACTATGCAAGGGCGGGCAATTCTACCTTCAGATCACAGCCTTTCCCCTTACAGAAAGTATCGTTAAGCAAATTTAGACCACAACTTGGTTGGTGTGCTGCCTACCCCTTATCACCAGTTTTAGTGTCATTTCTGCATTTGTTTCATGTGGACTAACAAATTTAAGTACCCCACTCTAATTGACTTTAGCCTTGGAAATTTTGATCTTAACAGAACAGTTTCACTGATTGCATAGTGGCAAATGGAAGATTGTCACTTGTTTTTAAAGTGCTTGCTTTTTACAGTGAAGAGCATGAAGTGTACCAGCAATGTTAACCTTCCGGAAACACACAATATTTAAATTACACTGCTCAGAGCACAGTAATTGAGCCAAACAGACATAAGTTCATATCCTCTGAGCTTTCAACATAGCAAATGCTGCCATCAATCCCTCTGAAGTGCCCTAAGGATAGTTTATATGCCTAGAACATTGTGTATTTTTTTCCAACTCTAGCAGTAGATTTAATAAACTAATAACTTCCCCCTACAAATCTTACCTCGGCCATGTACTCTAGGCATATTCAGATTGTTGTAACTCAGATCTTTCTAACAGATCTAAAACCCTGAGTAAACAATAGAATACCTCTATATAATTTCTTTGCCCCATTCTTGAGTGAGCAGACTGACAGGAGCCCACGCATAGACATGATCATACATTTGTTAAACTGCCGTGTTTATGAAGAATCACCACATTATTAACAAGCATTTTAAGAAAACATTAATCAATTACTCCAGAGTCCCCTATTTGTTTATGACCTGTACCTAATAACAGAAACAATACCTTCCACAAAGACTGTCATGATGCCTTTATCCTTCAGAGGTCCAGATTCCTGTTCATCAGTCTTTACTACATTATTTGCAAACAAAAGCGTAATAAATGATGACCTGCTTGCCTACAGAATTCCTCAAGAAAAATATACTTTCATTCCTGTTGTAATTTTCCAAACATCTGAATCTACTTTGCACTCACATATGAATATTACAGACACCAGAACACTTAGTTGCCACATAGATGTCATTACCAGATGTCTTGGCCTGGGTGCTGCTCAGGATAAATGAATACTAATATTCCTAGAAAGGGAAGGACTGTCTTGCCTGCAAGGTAAAGCAAGGGCACATTTTACTTGTTACACACCACTGCAATGACTCTGGCATCAGAGGTACCTACAAGGATGCTTTACACTTGCAGTGAAACAAAATATATATCTAACATACCTATGGCAACATTTCAAAAGGCATCAAGAAGTGCAGCTTTGTTCTTTACTTTGTACGTCATGCAGTGAGTTTCTGGAATCGCTGCACTTTGTGGCAGTCGTGACATTTTAAGTTCTTGCAGGGTAAAGTGTAACCTCTGTGGAGAACCTGCACATGGTGTATGAACCACTATTGTGCCTCCCTCATCTTCAAAGCAAGACACATTCACCCCTTCCGAGAATATCAAAAAGTGCCGTGCTCTCCCTGCTGGGTTACACAGGCACAAAGCAGATTAGGCAGAGACAGAAGCAAACACATTTACTCATCTTAGAAATCCAAACATCCTCTTAAAAATTAAGGTCTAAACTATCTTTTGAGAGAAAGTGTATTATATTAATGAATAAAATAAATATCTTTGTTATCTGTTAAGAATCTGTGGTTAAGCATTTTTTGTTTTATTGACTTTTAAAATCTTGCTTCACCGACGTATCCAACTCCTAATATGTAGGAAATGAACAGATGCTCAATTTGTCTATTAGCTATCCTATCAGCCTATCAAAATGACATACTGAGGCTTAATAACAGATTTTTTATAAAAGTTGTATAAGCCCAGGTGTGAAACACGTGCTATGTCACAAACACAAAGGGTTTCACAATGTCAGCTGAAGTCAGTTTTGCTGGCTTTTTGCAGAGTAGGTATCTTGGAAGAAGCTCTGTACATCTCAGATAATGCCAGAACTTTAATTCTATTCACTTTAGTAATAAATTAAATTATATCAACTACCCTGAGCCCCCACACTCTCCCAAACTAAGTAACAGCACCTTTTCACTCTACTTCTACCTGTACATGTCATATCCGACAAGCACGAATAACAACAC
Organism: Phoebastria nigripes; assembly: GCA_035582835.1. Lineage (NCBI taxonomy): Eukaryota > Metazoa > Chordata > Aves > Procellariiformes > Diomedeidae > Phoebastria > Phoebastria nigripes. Next base: position 874,129 of record JAYKAV010000666.1, read on the forward strand.
ATACATTCATGCACTCTCAATTTCACATTTCTAATGGATGAGCCTAAAGAATCCTCATAAGCAAAGTGTTTGGAATCTCATTCCAGACCCAAATTTTGCTGGTTTGAGTCCCTCTCTAATCCCAAATGCAATGTAAAGTGTCACACTGCAGGCTAGCAAACTCTTCTAAAATAAGATACTTTGGGGGATAGTGATCGTTTTAACTGCAGGTTTGTTCTCGGGGAAGAAAAGCTGATGGTCTAGATCCTGATTCAGCAACATTCGTGTTGACTGAAACAGAACTGGTATTGAAGACAGGCATGAGCTGAAGTACCTTGCAGAATTTGTCCCTAAAAGATATAAATGATATAAAAAAAAGGAAAGCCTTTAGACATAAAAGCATTTTTCTGCTCCAAAAGCACCCTGATCTCAAATGAATTCTGCTGTGTAAATAAGCCTTATTCCTGACCACTGTGCTCATCTCATACTCGTAAAAGCAGCAGTTTAATTTAAGAAAAAGTGTCTTAATACATCATTTAACACCCTATCCTTTTTACAAGTATTGGTCAATTAAAAAGTCTCATATTTATTTTCTTTCTTATTCTAGGCAGACTTGTTTATGGTGTTCTCATTTCTAAAGAGAAAAAAAAAACAATATAAAGTCACCCTCCTCAGATTAGAATAAAACCGTCTCAGGAACCCTAATTATACCTTTGCCTTTGTAATTTTTTCTCATTCGGATTCACAGAGAGCTCTTGAAATCGAATGCTAGTAAAAGCAAAAGATCAGGGTTATTATTATCAAGCACTTACACTGTGTGTAAATTTACTTAGTGCTTTACAAGCAGAGATAAGATATACTTCTCACCCAAAGAGCTTAGAATCAACATAAGATACGACAAACATCAGGACGGCGAAGAATTGAGTGTAAAAGGGAGAATGCAAGGGTAAAAGAGGGTGATAAGAGATAGGGTAATCTAAAATGACTCATAATCAGATTGCGTTAAGGAGCAAGCCGCTTCCTTCCTATCCAACAGCAGGTGGGGCTACTGCAGTGCCAGCCTCTGCTCGGGAGGGCTGGGATCCGCGCGGGCCTTTCAGCCTCGCAAGGGCCGTCAGGMCGGGGACTCCCGGGCGCTTCAGACTCACCTGCAGAAAACTGAAGTCTCAAATTCAGAACCACAGTACATATGGCCTGATTTTCAGATGACTTATTTCATCATTCCTGTTGGCCTCAGCAAGGTTTACCAAAACGCCAGAGTGCTTTTTTGTGTGTGACTAAAACACAGATTCAGAAAGACAGAGGCCATAGACTTGTCCCAAATCTGGATCAGATCTTTAGTGGCAAAGTCCACTGGCTTGTGATACAAAGTCAGTCTACACCAGTTGAGAAGCACACCTGAACAACTCCTAAAAAACTTCAGTGCATCTCATTTAGAACACAGATTGCAGATCAAAGCTAGCTATTTATAATACAAGGCTCAACTCCATGTGCAGATCATTCCCATTACCCTATCAAAGTTAGCAGCATGTAGAAATGATGTTCAAAGTAGAATGCAAGAAAAAGTCCTGAGGACAAATCTTGTTAGCCGAAAGACTGAGATTATTTTCAAGTCCAAAGGTCCAATTCTGCTGGACTGAATGGGAAGCTGAGCCCTTTTTCAGGAGAGGGAATGGGCACAGAAGGGTGGTGTTGGGTTTAGCATCCAAAAACCACCTGCGAGGATGATAGATCCAAGTTCTAGACTCCACCAAGCAGGCACAGTTCAGTGAGGAGAAGTACTGGCTGCCACTGCAGAGCCCAGATGTTCAGTTCAGCTCTGTGGACCTTCATTAGCCTGACAGCTTACATAAGCCATGCCACAGGGTAAAACACGAGAGCCCCAGGGATCAGTCTGTGGCAGGTAACATCCGTATACTGTTGTTCGGGCTTTGAGGCCCAGTTTTCATGCTCTATTTCTACCACTTCTGAGTCAGTGGCAGGTTGTTCTGCAGCATGACACAGTCTCTGCCAGCACTTTGCTTCTTCCAGAGTCAGGCACCATGGGAGGGTTTTAACAGTCCTGGTCATCRTTTTTCCGGCATGGACTCATAATTCCAGCTTCCAACTGGATTGGAAGCATCACTTTGTCCCCATCCCTCCTTTGACATACCAGCCATAAAGTTGCTCTACATAGGAGCCAGTCTTCTCTTTGTTTACCTCGTTTTCTATCTTAGCATTGATTCCGTATGTGCTGAGGATGTGTCTGGATAAACATTTATACTGCTTATCCAAAACACTGTCATTGTTTCCCGTTAGCTAAAACAGGTGCATCCCATCCACAGCAGCGTGGTGCTCAGGACAAGCTGCAAAACTCACCCAAGAAGCGGAATAAATGCTGTGGCAGTTATTTAACTCGGTCATTGCTAAGTAACAATTCACTCATTGTGAAATTGTTAACAGCTATCTCAGGGTATCCCTGCAAGCAGCAGTTGCTGCAGTGTCAACATACCTTGAGATATATACACAAGGTCTCTGGAGACTTTATAACTTGGTTGCTAGCCAGTACTGCTGCATCCTCACTGCTACTATTACCTCTGCCGGTTAAATTAAGACAGGCCAACATGCTACAATCACACCTTCATTTTGCTGGGTAGACCTATGGAGATAAAGACAGCCCCAAATCAAAAGAGAGTCCCTGATCACAGTGAGAGACAGATCCATAAAAGATAGGCCAAATTGTAATTTTTCTAGAGAATATAATAATTCCACTCTTTAAAGAGCAGCACGCAGAACCAAAAGATGCTAAACCAAGTGTGGGGCTGGCCATGTCTCAGACACCGCTGAGGCGGATAACTGCTTCCTAAGAAGTGCACAGCACCTCTCAGGCCCAGATTCCCTGCCAGCCAGCCACAGCAGGATAGCACGGGGGTGTGGGGAACGGGAACAGGAACAGTAAGAGGACGTGGTGCCAAGTTAAGGACTCTCGTGACCTTTTTTTCACTGAGTGATGCTACCTTTCCTCACCTTTCCATCACCTGTGTGATGCCCCTATGTGTAGGGCCATGCACAGCTCCCTGATGACCACAGTGTCTGAGCTTGGAGAGACAGCAGAGTTTTCCACTCACACAGGAAGAAATGGCCAGAATGAAGCATGAGGGACAGTCAAAGGAAGAAACAAACAGCTGGAGTCACCTTCAGAGGGAAAACAGACAAAAGAAAGCACTGCTCTCTATCCAGCAATTTTTGCACTCCCAGTAAAGTGCCTGGCTACAGTAGAGGCACTCCACAGGGAGAGGAGGAACAAGTTGCCATCTGAACGATGGTAAGTGCTAGAGGCAGAGCTTCAGATTTGCATACACACTCCTTTGGCCAGTCCCTGCCTCACAAGTTCAGAAAATGTGCCCCCTCCAACACATGGCCTGTTTTCTCACTGACTTGTATTGCACTAGCACTGCAAGGAGCCCTTGAAATCAGAGGGTCTGATTCTTCCCCAAAGCCATTTTTACACCAGGCCAATTTCACTTTCTTCAGCAGGCTTAGTCCAGATTTGCACTTTGCTTGAGAGCAGAATCAGGCCCACAAATMTTTCGAGATGCATCGATGCTGAATTACTGTCAACATTTTTTCAAGAAGCATCATTCCAAATAGATGCCTACCCCTCACGGAAGGGCACACTCTTAAATGTGGTAATTAACAGGCGTCACTACAACAAATGCCGTAAACATTAATAATATGAAATCTTTAGCAGACTTTTTGCATCTGCTTGTAGAGGGTTTGTTTTTCATGGAAGACAAAGCAGTGACTGTGTGTAAATTACTCTCGTGTCAAGTGCTAAAATGCAATAATGTACCACTCTAGAACATGCATAGAAATGACTGCTTTGCCATGTATTTTTTACTAAAAGCAGTAACCTAATCATGTGAGTAAAGCTGAATGGGCTGTTATGCACCCTCAGCACAGCCCAGGAGCTCTTGCATGTTGTGATTGGGAATCAGCAATTCACATTTCCCACAAAAAGCCAGCACCAAATGGCACAGAGAAGCTTCCTCACCCACATCAGATGAATGCCTGCAAAGAAGCCCAACTATACCACCTAGAATAACGTCCCATGCTTAGTCCTTGCAGCAGTCAAGGCTGCAATGTCCAAACAACAGAACTGGTGGTCCACTCTCTCCATCCAGCTTGGATATTGCTCTCTCTAGCTGTGCTGGACAAGGAGCCTCATCCATGGACAAAATTATGTAGCATTCCTGCCTCAGGACACTCCTAACTCCCCTGTGCACTGCTCCAATACAGAAATCCAAGAGAGGCCTTTGCAAAGGGGATTTCTTCCTTCTCGTCATTTGTGCTTTGAAGCAGCAGAGAAAAATGTCACAATCAAAACCTGGTCTCTTGTGAAGAAGTCTGGATTTGCCAATGCAACGGCTCTCTTCCCCCAGATACTTTGTCCTGTTCCTCTAACTCTGTCCTCTGGAGCTGCCAGCAAAGGGCAGAGATTGCTGCCGCTTATCTGCTGGGGAAAAAGGGTGAGCTGCGGTTTGAGAACTGGCACAGCCAGCATCTGACATTTCCTCGCTGCGGTTGCCCTCACAGGGGGAAGTTGACTTTGGCTGGAGCACTGTGTGTTCTGGCTAACCCAGCTGGCAGATGAATCCCCAGGGACTCCTGGCAGTGCGAACCAGAGCAGCCTGAGGCTGCACTCCTGTATTCAGGAAAGCCTTGGGCAGAGACACTGAGTCCAGCGCATAGCCCAGCCTTCATTGCCCCCATAAAAGCCTGAGCCAGCTTACAGCGAGGTTGGTGCCAAGGCTCCTGTATGAAAGGGAATCCAGCTTGTTCAGAACAGCGTCTTCTGTGTCACTGCCAAACCCCACAGGATCTCGGGTCCAGTGTTAGTCATGCTGCTGGTGGTAGTACACATTTATGGGGTCTGTTGTTGAGGCTCTGCCATTTACTGCTTTGTTCATTCAAGAAAGTCAAGTTGGCTTAATCTTATTCTGTTAATAGATCTAAATATGGACATAAAGAAGTTGAGCATACATAAGCACAATGAATATGAGTCTCTCATTCATTCCTGCATAGTACACAGTAAATTGCCAGTGCAGCTCTTTCAGCTTACTAACATCTTTAGACTTAGCCTCACAAAGATTACGTTTCCCACTCAGCAATTCAACCTCCTTCTAATACTTTTAAGACAGAGGAAAGGCCAAGACCCCTAGAGGAGATGCCAAAGATCGAATGGTTGGCCCTGAAAGCAGATGAACTGCAACAGCCAGTAAAGCAAACAAACCATGCCAACAGTGGTGCTCTCAAGCAAAGGAAGTACAGTTTCTGTTCTGGCATCCACATAACCCAAACACTTACGCACACAATGCGGATCTCTGCAAGGCAACAGCGAGTATCTGCTTGGAAGGGATCTTTGCTACTTGGAACTTTTTCAGGCTTTCTCGATGCTGTGGCTTTTGTTATGCTTCCCTCACCCTTCTGGTCATTTTGGAAAAATAAATTCACTGGAGCCCAGGCTCCCACACTTACTGGACCCCAGAAAGCTGCAACAGCTAAGGGCTGGAATGCACTGGGTGATACTTTGGTTTCTTTCTAACAAAAAAGGACTTTCATTTCCCTCTGAATCATACTAAGCACACATCAGGCAACGAGCATTTGCAAGGCTGAAATCTCAGCATCGAGCATTATTTAAATTTGTAGGGCTATTTAATGTTCATCACACACTTGATCCTAACAGTGCAAGTGATTTTCTATCAGAGCATTTTTTTTCCACTTCAACAAGGAAAACTGCCCCTCCAAATATAAGCACTGCTTGTTATTTTGAGGCAGTGAGGCAAAACATACAGCACACAGACCACATTTGGCTTGCTTAGCAGATGTCTACAGATCACTTGATATTAATTTCAACATAAAAGCTATTATATTTCTGGCCTTGCCCTATTAGTTGTTAAATAATTATTTATGCTTGGCAGATAAATTCTAGGAACCTTGAATAAAGCCCATCAACCCTACTAAACTAACCATATTTGACACAACAGTTTTCACTCATTGAAGACCCTAGATGTAATGTTTGTTGCCTATATGATTGTAATCCCGTATTTATATTTAAACATAAACTGCATATAATGTGTGTTCCAACATTACTTCACAGGCAAGGAATTAGCTTGTCTGGTTCACTGACATTTACAACTGTGTACTATAGCTAGTTTCAGTTCATAACTCAGTTTATCTAAATAATCTCTTATTCACTTCACAATTCTGGCACTAGTTAATTTGTTTTTCCATAGGTGTTTTGACTTTGCCTATCTAGTTCGCTATACTTGTGATCAGTTAGGAACTGGTGTGCTGCGGCCTTGATGGCTACAAAACAAAACAATAATTGGAAATGTAGACTTCCCTTAATTAATATATTTAAGCAGCTAACCCTTCTTACATGAGTGCTATTTATACACACTCAAAACTGCAATTGTTGTGCATTCTGGTTGAATGGTTTGTAAATTCCAAATAGCCCATCTACAACAAAACTCGGAAAACGTATTGAGCGCAAGGCCCTCTATGAAAGTCTTTCAACCAAGTCTTTGGACATTCATATGGAAAGTCTTTCAACCAAGTCTTTGGACATTCATATGTTGTCTTCTGAAGAAATTTAGTTGATGTGTTGTCCTTTGTGAGCATATTTTAGTGCAATTACACTTTCGTATCCTTAACAGACAAGTTAGAATTTAAAGATTTAGGAAAACAAGGAATTTGAATGTTTCACTGAGGAGAACTCATTCAATATGCCTATTTCTATTTCATCTGTCTGGTTAAAAGAGCACAACTTCTCTATTATCGCAGTAATGTACATTATGTCTGCATTTAAGGTTGTGTGCAGTTTATGATTTGTTTGTGTGACAAACTTAAATAAAAATTAGTGATTCAAAAACAAGCAAAAGGAATTCATATTGCTTACAGCATACTGCACTTCCTGTCCTACAAGCTGTGCAGCATTGTTTTTGCACTGTTGACAATTAAACCAAACTCACTAAAGTTACTAAAATGCTTTCAGCTGATTTCAGTGGGCATTGGACAGATGCCTTTTGCAGTTGGTATGCCTCTATTCTAAGGTAGCTTAATTTCAGCAGGTAATTGTGCTATATATTATCAACGAAAAATGCCTAAGCTTAGAGGCATTTTCCCCCTTTAATTTCCAAGCCAGCCCTGTTCTGCTTCTCCCAGAAAGCCAAGCTGCCTACTGAGGGCTGAGTGTTCATGTTTCTTCCCGCTTATGCTTCAAACCACAGAGGTGYGAGCCTGCAGCACCTCTGCTGTAGCTTGCTTTAGAACTGCAAGCTATTTTGTCAGGCCCCGGTATTTGTGAAAATGAGGACCTTAATCCAAGCAGGGAAACCGCTGTCAGGTCTGAAGGTTGAGAGATAGGAGGAACCTGGAGGCAGCCACTGGAACACGTTCCCCACAGCCACAGTTGCTCATAAAGCCATACCAGCCTTTCACAGATCTCTACGGGAGTAACGGAGGAATCCACGGGTGTTTCAAGTAGTGAACTGTTAACCAGGGCTTCTTGTGCCATTTCTCCCCTAGCGCAACAGACACAAAATGGTCAGTCTTAATCAGAAGCTTGTCATTTAATGATACCATAAGAAAAAAGCTAGGAAAGAAAGCTGAGTTCCCCCGTTCTCCTGGATGCCTACATTCCAGGTTGCTCTGCAGCTACGGCCTTTATGCATCTCTCAGCCCTGTGATGAGCCCCATCTACACTTGACCTTTGCACAAGGAGATTTTAACCCTGGGTCAAAAATGATCAACAGATGAGAGCTGTGGATGTTGTTTCACTTCTGCTCCCAGGAGGCAGAAGTTGTGGCCAAAAGCAGGGTTTATTGTAGGGTTGGTTTTACAATTATTATTAATGACAAGCCAATTTCTCTCTGTTGATGTCTGCTGCATGTGATAACGCAATGTTTCCTTGAACAGCATGTCATAAACTAGCAAAGGTGAGCAACTGGCGAGGCGGAAAAAGTGAGGAGAAGAGACAGTAAATAAAATCATGCACATCAATTATTATTTATTAAACACACATGCTTTTTTGACATACGAATTTGATGTTATTATTTCCTTTGCTTTCTGATAAAATATACTCACTTGTTAAATACAAACTGCACAGCTGGCTAATATAGTGGTTTTTCACATGCCGGCAGGCTCCCTTAGTTTTGTCAGCTAGAAGCAAATAAAAATGTGGAGACTACATAGTGCAGGGAGGAAGGCAATACCCTCGCTAGAGCTGGGAACCAGAATCATTAAACACAATGTTAACCCCGCATGTGGCATTAACCTAGGCAAATCTTTTCTCATGCACACCTTTTTCCCTGTGTTGGAATGATACTGCAGCTCTGAGGGAAGATTTGCAATGTCAGCATTTTCTGTGATGAACTTTTAAGATCTTCAGTTGAACGCCTGTGCTACAAGTTTCATTAGCAACTGACACCGTTTCTCAGACATTCCTAGGTTACTTGCAGCCTTTTCATTTTTAATCCAGTGTTAATAATACCTCACTCTGTGAATAAAAACAATAAATCAAAACCATAGGGACATAATCTGTAACAAGACCACAGGGAAACAAAAAAATACGCCAGTTATGATCCCCACTGTCCCTTGAACTTATTTAGGAAGGGGTCAGTTCAGTCCTGAAGAAGACATCCTAGCCATGGAACGCAGAGGACTGGATAATTACAGTCAAATACTTTGTCTGGCTGTGACACTGGTCAGTCAAAGAAACTGGCCTATAAACAGGGTTTCAGGAGGTCTAGCAGTGCTGATATTATGAATTTTCGTTTGAAAAGAACGTGTATTTAACTTGCCAGGACCTCAGTTTGGCTATCCCTATAATTCCAAGGCATCTACTCTTCCTTTCAATGTGGTATGGAGTCTAAGGAGAGGCCATCCTCAGGCAATCACATGCTGAATACAGAAATGACAAAGAAATGTCCATTATATGCAAAGTAGGCAGACAGGCAAAAACTCCAGCAGACAATTAGGCTCGATAGTTTCTGTCAGATGATAAAAAGCCTGACTTTATATATGTCTTTCTGSTGCAGTTTGTTTTTCTTAGGTGGGCACCCTAGAAGATGTTTTTTTTTTTAAAATCCACTGTAAATCAGGGATGTCTGTAGCTCCAAGCGCTGTTGCAAGGTTTAACAACAAACTGGATTACCCAGACATGGGTACCTTTCAAATTCCACTGCCATCAATAGCAATTCTTGGCAGGCTGGCACAGCTGAACAGCGCTATCAGTGCTACCATTGGGCAAAGAACTGAATTGCTAATTCACAGAGAAATTAGAGGGGAAAAGATTAAACCTTACAATCTGGGATTTGTAGGCAGACCTGTAAGAGTGGCAAACACCCCTGTACAGATACCAGGGGATACAGATTGGCAGTATTTTAATCTCCAATTAATTAACACTCTCTACTACCTCTAGCACAAATAAAGTTGCTTAGTGACTTCAATAATTTTGTTTCTACTTCCCACCATGGTTCTGTTTGAGAGAGACCATGTTTTTATGATGAAGACAATTCAGCGCTGGCCTAATGAATAGCTCAACTTGCTTTGGGAACGTTTTCCTCACAAACCGGGATCTGACTACATATGTGCCTCTGGCTGCCTGCACAGTCTTTCTCTGACTCTCCGCAAATCTCCACCCTCTTTAATCAGGATATTTCCTCATTTAATGGCTGGGGCAGTGCAGCCTTCAGTAATCAGTAACTTCAGCACTGATTGCAGGACTAACACCCACATTCCCACTATTTAACCACAAAGCAAAAAAAAAAAAAAAAAAAGTCAACAATTTCATTCTTCACCAGAAAAGCAAAATCTTTACTTAACCAATTTTCTTGCCTGCATTTTTTTATCTTTAACAAAAGACTCTAGTTACAGGTTAGAGGCTTATCTTAATTTTCATACCTCTAGGGTTCTAAGGACTAGTGTATATGCAGATCAGCATTCATACAGATTTTTTTGTTTCTCTTGCTTATGACCAAAGAAGGGATAACTGTTACCAGCTTCCTCTCTGCTATTTCTTCATTTCAGTAACAATGCACTGGCCCTGATAAGTATTCAGCCACAGCATGTCTGCTTTGAAAAACAAAGCTGCTCTCCCATATCCTCTGTAAATGATTTGAGGAGGTTTATACCTCAGTCCAAACATCTGTGGCTACAATTCCACCCCCACATGCTCACACTCCGTGTTTACAAATGCAAGAACTTGGGTTTAAGCACAACACGGCCCTGCAGTGTATCCAAGTCTCTAGACTTTTATGCCCTACATACACTGTGGAATTTCCACTGTGCATACAAAATTATTCATGACAGAAACACTGAAGGACCACCCTCCCCCTCTCTCTGTGTGAATACCAATGAGAAAAATAGCAAGAGGTTTTCTTTTCCTTCCCGACCATAGTGAGGAAAGGAAATTTAAAAACAACACGTATGGGGGAGGGGAAGGGAGAGTCGCTGCAAAATGTTGAAGACCAGGGGTGCGAGTACATACTTGTATTAACATCTTCCATCCCTGGAGCTGCAGTAATTTGCATGACATTATCTACCTGGGATGTTGCTATGGTTATCACCATACATAAGTAATTACCAGGGCAAATTGCACATACAGCGCACAGATTCATGCTGTCAGAAGCAAAGGGTCTTTTTATACACTTGAAAATGTAAATGTTTGAAAAAACACTAATCACAAAGATTCCTGATAAGAGAAAAACTACAAGACTGCTCCTGAGTGATCTAAAACGGTTGTTAACTATGCTTATTGACAACAGTACCTTAAGGGCCAACTCAGACCATGCCCAAGTGAGCCAGACACTGCTCAGGCTCAGTAGAAAATCAGTAGAAACAGTAACTAGTAGTAGTAACCAGAAACTAGTCAGTAGAAACAGTAGAAAATCCCTGCCCAAAGAGTTTCCAGTGCAATTAGATGAGAAAGGTACAGAGCAAGAGAACTGGTATATCACACAGAGCAAACAAGGTTGTCAACCTCATGATATTGGCATGATTATTTTGGGTAGATTATGTCAAGAAACTTGCTTCTGCCAAGCTAGGCCAAAAAGATGAAAAGAAGAGAAGGAGGAGGGAGTGATGTAGGCTACACCCATGCAAAAGAAAGAAAAGGGACATGGTGTTGTGATGAAGCAGCTAGTCAGGACAGGCCAAAACTAAGTCTAATCAAAGTGCTTCTCTGAAAGTTCCCCCAGTTCCCCTCCTGCAACATTTCTGCTGCCATTTGCAGTCTGGGATCTGATTGTGCCCTGACCTCCTAATTTCTAGTTTCCCACAGGGGCTGAGACAAAAGTTACAGTCCATCTACAGTTGTACACCCAAGCTGAAGAGAGCAAATAACACCTAACAGAATTTGGCTGAAAGTACAAATACAGGGTATCTAATGCTAGATCATCCAAAATAAATTAGGCATAAAAAGCTCATTCTGAAATACTGCTACAATTACATTTCCAATAAAATACAGCAGCACTGTATACAAACAGCTTGAGCTGCAGTCTATTGGTGTCAATGGAAATTTTTCAACAACTTTGATGAAGGTGTTCTGTGCCCTAAGGAAAAGACAAGGTTTTAAAAAATAGTGCTCCTGCTATGATCAGAGTAAAGCATATTAGCTAACTGGAATGTAAAATATAAACCTGGAAAATACAAAATAGGTTTCTATAATTTAATTTGAGGTGACATACTTTAGCCTCATATCCATCCAAACCAATCATATGTTCTCTGTACAAAGAAATACTGTAATTTAGTTATTCTGGATTTACAGAGTATAGTAGAATTGAGGAGAAAAAATGTTATATTTTCCATTTCTAGCCTCTCTGAAAAGCAAGTTCTTCTTTTGCTTACTTAGAAATCATCTGCTTCTTGCAGACATTTATCTTCACCTCTTAATAATATTAGCAGAGTTATCATCAAAGATCACCATTCTCCCTAACTGAGCTGCAGAATACAGTTTTTCAGTGCTGAAATAGGCTCTACTCCTAGACCTAGCCTTCACAGTTCTCCCTAGGAAACCAGGCAGTCTGCCACACTGACCCTAACAATGATGGTACTTCCCCACACTCACCAACAGTAAGTTAAGCTCCCTTGTTTCAGCATCCAGCCCCAGAAAGCCATCATTCCCTGATAATGAAGTGCCACCATGAGAGCCTGGACTGCTGAGTTAAATCTACTCTCTCATTCCTCCAGGTTGCCTCAGGGGACTATTAATCATAGCTACATGAGACTCTGAAATGTACTCGATTTGTTGATGAGAAAACCAGTGAGTGTATCAGTGCTTCACCTATTTACATAGGGATCTCTATGTAAATGGAGCCAAGCTCCATGAGGTACTGCATGTGAGCAGGAAATAAACAAATGAATTTTGCAAAGAACAGAAGAAGAAAAGTATCAACGCCGGGCTAAGTGTGTCTTTGCATGATTGTTAGGAATGCTGCACAGTCCGTAAAGATTTAGATGAGGCAGAAGATTTCAAGCAGTTTTGCAGGCTGACTTTTTAACCAAAGATACATTTGCACTCTTAAGAACTGTTAGGTGCTACATCACTCTTACTTTCACCATATCCTTTCAAACCGAATTATGACTCAGTCTTCAGGCCTGAATCTCATTCTAGTTTTAATATGTACTTCAAATGTAAGTAAGAGTACAAAAAGGACCTTACTTAGAAAGCTACGCTATGATGCCATCAGATATTTTGACTATTTTAGCAGATGGGACTCAAAAAACTGATAGAGGTGATACGCTCTGAGAAGACTTTTGCTACTGAAAGCACGATAAGAACAGGTATTAGCCAGCAGGCAGTCAGAAAACATGGCATTCCTTAGGGATCATTTACATGGCCTCAGGAAAGGCACAATTAATGATGTCCAGAAATACTGACTAAAGATGCAAGATATAAGTGTAGCCTTATTAGGATAAATGCAGACTGAAGACATAGTAGGATATGGAACAAATCATCTTTGGCTTTAGCTGGGTAACTGGACCCACATGGTGACAGGCATATTGTAACTAAGTATATTTCATACAAAATAGTTTGTTGACTGTAAATATATCCATGAAAGGGAAAGTAAATATGTGAAGAGCAAAATGCAAGATGGAAAAAGCGAGATAAATATTGTTAGATTCAGGGGAAAAATGCTATAAACAGTAAGCAAAGCTCTTTGATTTGCACTGTTTTCCAGCCCATAAAACCCTAATATCTGCCAGCGTTTCATTAAAAGCTTATAAACTACCCAGCGTGCCTGCTGCTGCATAAATGTATTGCTAAAAAACATTGTCGATGTTGCAGACCTGGTATTTTGCAATGTTTCAAAGAAACCTTATGTGTATAAAACTCAGATGCATTACTGAAAGAAGTGTGGATTACAAAACCAGCACCTTAAACCCTAAACCTAATTAATATTAATCATTCAGTAGCAATAGGTTTCTCTCAGCAGAGATGTTCATAGTAATACTACTAAAACAGAAAATACCAATATCTCAGAGAAAATTATTCAGTACTTTAAGAAACAAGTGTTGTGAGTAAAGGATTTAAGAGAAAACTTCTACCATTTTGTGAATTGAGTAAAAGGAGTAGAAGGCATGACTTTTCACAGAGGAATGAGAGTTTAAGGTGTTTGATGAGGTCACGATAGCCCAATGGCAAAATCTGTACAGTTAATCTGAGTGATACAGAAATCTGGCAACACTAAGACTGACCAGATCAACAACTGTTTTGACTGAACGTGCAGTCTGTTCTCAGCATTAAAATCTAAGACTTCAGCCCTCTAAGGACAAGTAATCGCAATATCTTTCCTTTTCCACAAAAAGTCATATTGGATCGATCAAATTTTTCTTGTTATTACCAACGGTCCTGAACCAAGTCTAGAGGGATCAGAACATTCATGATTACCCATCTTTCATAAGATCACTGCATTTCAGGGCTCACTCACACTTGAATCCAAACACAGGGCAAAATTAAAATATTCTGATGGCCAGAACCCATACCCCTAAGGCAAACCCTCCCAATGTCTGGAGGCTTTCAAATGAATGACCACGTACGCACTTAGCCCACTCTGCATTGCTATTACTGTAGCTTTTCTCACCGAAGCAGCTCCAAATTGTTCTGACAACAGAACATACAGATTCATTTCCCACATCCCTCAAATAACTTCATATTCCTCTGCTACTAAGATCAAACATCAAGCTACAATTTACAACACAGATGGGGTGAATGGGCAGTAAAACATACCTGTTACCCATGCAAATGACTTAACTAGCAGCACACTAGCACCATGTGGATCAAGAAGATAAAAAATCAGCACCTCAGCACAGCCTTACCTCTGGAATAACATTAGAAATGATATTATAGATGTAGGAATCAGGGACAGGAACATTAGAAGACTGGGACCAAAAAAAGAGCAGTATCTGAATTATTGCACAAATATGAGATTCCTGAATATGTTAATGAAAACTTTGTTTTACAGGTATATGGTTAAAAAAAAAAAAAAAAAAAACACACCAAACAAACAAACAAAAAAACCCAAACAAACCCCAAAACAATAAAAGTATTGCATCTCACTAGCTTTGTAAACTCAAACACGGTTGGTACGATCAGCTGAACCATTTTTAAGCCCCCACAYGCGTATATCACAGCTCTCACCAAAACCACACTGAAGCACTTGCTCAGCTCAGGACGCACAAACACACCTAAGGACAGTCTATCCAGGCCTAAAGCAAAGGGCAGCTCGCGTGACTGAAGTGAAAAGGGTGCATTAGAGTTTTGCTTTGTCTAGACTTAAGTAACAAACCAACATATTTGACTGTTTAAATGTCTGAAATCTGCTACTGTCGCCAATGGTTCTGAGGCAAAACCACCGCTAGCCCTGCACGGCTCTCGTTCGCGCTTTGCACGAGTCACAAAAGGCAGAAAACAGCAAATGTGGAAGCCTCTGACACCACCTTTTTGCTGTCATTACAGTCGAGCCCTGTGCCAGACACGGTTCAGCTACACACGAGGTTTAGGTCAAAAGGATGTCTACCGGGGTAACAGCAGTGGAAGGGAGGCTGTGGTCAGGTTCAGCATCTTGCACGTCAGCGTTAGTGGTACAGCCAAAGGCCACATCATAAATATGGTTTATATACCCTCTGAACTGGGCTGACAAATCAGACATTGCAATTTGAGACTAGTAGTACCCTCAGGTCCGAAGTAACAATGGACAGGCAAGCCCGGGTGGTGATGCTGATCTGCACGGTTTGGTCATATAGTTTAAATAGGACCCTTTAGCAACAGGATCATTAACRTACAACATGTTGCATACAGTGACAATCCTCCTTAGCAGTGAATTAAGGATATAACATAGGAAAAGGAAATATATTAGGTACAAATTTCAATTACCTCTGTCTAGAGACTTTTACAATCTTGAGCAAAATAAATTGTAATTTAAGGAAAAAACAAAACGTTTTTTTATGCTAAATGATTTGGGCTTTCTCTCTCCTGCAATTTTCAGGATCCTGAGTTCACTTCCCTTGCAGTGATAGTAACCCTGTTATGATAAATATCCTCTATGAGAGTGCCGACAACCTTTTTTTCCTACATTTTTTGGTATCAGCTTGCTGTTACGCTTAAGACAGAGCCACAGTTTTGGTTTTTTGACTTGTAGCCTTATCATTACTTGTCTTGAAAAGAAAAAAATCATGCTTTTGTCCTTTCTTAACCAGTTTAGCAGGACAGCAGAAACCATCAACCCGATACTCTGGATGAACGAACTCTACAGAGTAACAGAGAAACAGAAACGACCTGCTGTTTTGTGCTGACGCGTTTTGTTAACAGTGTAAGCTTAGAACATTATGATGATAAGTGAGTGGAAGAGGACCGTAAATTCCCCACTTTGATTTGCCTAACGGGGTTCTCCTGGATTTCTTGACAACCCGCCCCGGCCCCCGCGGCCGTTAGGCTCGCGCGGCGGCCGCTGGGCGGCCGGGCAGCTCGCGCCGCTCTGCAGACGTGGCGCCGGGCCGGGCCGCGCTCCG